>JAJEJO010002349.1:269513-336268 GCA_020662805.1 Glaucomys volans
CAGTCAAATCAACCCTAGTGATCAATGGAGTGACAGATTTCTCAGCCAGATCACACCTCATGTCCTAGAAGGTGCTTTGGGATCATATTAATATTTAAAGTGGCAAACATTGAAGATTGCAGATTGCCCTCCATAATGTGGGCAGGCCTCTTCCAGTCAGTTAAAGACCTGAATATAACAAAAATATTTCGCTTACAGAGCCAAGAAGGAGTACTCCCTCCAACTGCCTTTGGAATTCATCTGCATCATCAGCTCTCTCAGATGCACAACTGTTCTGGGCCTTACTTGCAAAGAAAGTCAAACTCAAGTTGGTTAAATTATTAGATGACAATATCCTAGCCCATATTCTTTGAAAGACTGAAATCTACAAGATACAAAGGAACAAATCCTCCTACAGAGGAAATGATGGTACTACGTCAAGCAATAAGAGTATGCAGAGGTCTTTACTAGCACACCTCAAATCAGATGGAGGCAGCAGAAGATCTGCCTTCTTTTGAGATCCAGAACTTGCTCAAGAGGGTTCATTAACATTAAGCTATTTGTACCTACTATCTCTTCTTCCATCCTGCAAAATACTAAGGAAGCAATGTGGAGACTGACTTAATGAAATAATATTCTCAGCTGGTAAGTTTGCTGGCAGCCAACTATGACTTCCTTAGAAAAGTAGAAGCAATGTCTAGCAGTATAAATTAACTGAATGAGACTGTGACCCATGTTCTGAACAGATGTCTCAGCATACTAAGGCACACTGACATTAATTCAGACAACTGAAACATACCACCTCACAAGTTAAACTCTTAATTAAGAGGAATTTTGTCCTTGAAAGGTGACTAGAGGGAAGTGAAGAAGACTGTGATATTTGTAATTTCTCATAGGGAAAAGTACCGCTAGGCCTATATGGTGTGCGTGATATAAACAGGACTTTTAAACAGTGCATTTTAACGTGAACATATGGTTTTCTTTGTATTGGAAAAATGCTATCACTGAGACAATTGAGGTCAAAACAAATTTGGAATTGAAAATAATGTGCTGTGATGCTTTAAGGAAAGGAGTTAATTTGAAACATATGGAAACTCACTGCTGTTAGATTTTGTTTGAAATTAGATGTGGGTCCCTATTCACAGCAACAGAGAACATGGAATGATGACCAGGGTAGCCAAAGGGTGTCTGCTACATTATGAGCACCATGCCAGCACCCTAATATCTGAAATCTGATGAAATGATACAAATTTAACATCTCAGTTTTAATATGTCTTATTGATGTACCTTATCGACTCACCTTAACAAATTAAATTACATGATTTTGGCTCTACTTATTCTAAAGTACGTCCACATTTCCATATTCAAAAATAACATGACTACACAGTTAACAGTATTTATGTTTTAAATTTCATTCCTAGGGGCTGGGGTTGTGGCTCATTGTCATAGCACTTACCTAGTATGTGTGAGGCACTGGGTTCTATCCTTAGCACTACATAAAAATAAACAAATAAAATAAAGGCATACCATCCATCTACAACCACGAAAAATAAAAAAATAAATAAATAAATTTCTATCAAGGCAGCAATCTAAACTGCACTCCATGGAACACAGGTATCTGGAAACATGTTACTAAAAAACTACCTTACCACATACACTTACACATTCAGAGGGTAAATGATTGCTATGTTTTTGATGCCAAAGATGGGAACTTTTGACTCAGTGTGGATAAAAACTGACTCCAAGCCAAGTTAGCATTACCATATGGGCAAAGTTTTCTTTGTTTGTTTGTTTGTTTGTTGTGTACTGGGGGATTGAACCCAGAGGGGTTTAACCACTGATCCACATCCCCAGCCAGTTTTTACTTTTTATTTTGAGACATGGTCTCACTAAGTTTCTCAGGGCCTCACTAAGTTGCTGAGGCTGGGTTTGAATCCTCCTATCTCAGACTACTGAGTCACTGGGAACACAGGTGGTATGTGCCACCACACCAGGCCAGGCAAAGGTTTAATAGGGAAAAGAAAAAGGGGAAAGGGACCTCAACTTGAAAAAAGGAACAGGACCTCAACTTGAAAAAATGGGCCATAGATCAGCACTGCCTGGAATAAAAGGATGAACTAGCCTCTCACGGAGTGGCTAGGAGTGGGGAAGGGTCTGGCATTTTCATGAGAATTTATTTCAGGAAGTTGTTTTCTTTTTTATTTTCTTGTCTTATGGAGGAGACCAGTATCTCTTGTTATTACTACACCTGGTGTCTATGGTTGATTTGATTAAGAACAAGAGGGTATGAAAAGGCACATTCCACACATTTCGAGAGTAGGGGAGAAGGAAAAGACTTTTAGCAACAGAATATTATTAAGGAACTCCAAGAGTTTATCTGCCTATTTGTCCCCTGTCTGGTCCCTGTCTGGTCCCTGTCTGTCTTAGTTTGGACATGATTTGAGTGTGTACACCATGTGTTCGTGTGCTGAAATTTAATCCACTTTGGGAGTTATCAAGAGGATGGAAACTTAATCTGACTAATAGTGTTCAGAGGTGAGGCCTTTGAAAAGTGATTATGATTAGATAAAGTCATCAGATTGTGTTACTAAAAGCAAGGTCCTTGTCCCCATGCTAACTTAATAAGAAGGATACAGTTGTGAGAAAAAGAACAAAGAAGTTTTATTGCTTTGCTAGCAAAGGAGAAGCACTGGGGACTTCTATCCTAGAAGCTATGCTTCTGCCTATCCCTGAGAACAGGGGGCTTTTAAAGAAGCTATTCAAAGACTCCTTTCGAGTTGCTCCCCTTAGAGGGATTGTGATTCACTTGTTAATTTGGTAGATAGTCATTCCTAGATCTGGGGCCCTCTTTTTCCTATAGCTGGTGTGTGCTTAAGGACAGATAACTAGAAAAGATAACCATGTCTCTCTAATCCTATAAGGAAGGGGAAGCAGGAGAAGAGAGAGGGGGAAAAAAAGAATTCCTTTTAAAATAAGCCTCAGAGCAGCAAGGGCTACATTCAAAAGGTAAAGTGAACCACTGTTACATTTGGAACCTTCATTATTGAATACTGGTGGCTTTGTAAGAGGAGAGAGACCAGAGACACAGAATGTCTCTTAATGTTAGGGGACAGACAGATGAGGATGGTGGGAACACAAGGTTACGAGAATAATTCTATAAAATGGGCCCACTGTGCTGACCCCACACATGTTTTCTTTTCCAAGAAACAATTTACCTGCAGTCCTGCCTGGCTTAAGTGGACAGGATATGTCACATTCCTCAGCAAACTACCTTTTAACTGCAGGAGAAATGCAGGCCCCAAAATAATGTTGATAAGAAGAACCCAAGTTACCCTGAAGAGGAGACTTTTGTGACCAGATCCTGAAACTCTAGGACATAAGTATGTATAATCCCTCTTAACCATAAAGTCTGTCAGAATTTATGAAGAAGAATCCAATTAGAACCTGTCTGTGTGGGTCAAAATGACCTAGAGTTGTCATGGCAGTGGGGACTTGAAAGTTCGATGTCATCTTGCTGTCAATCAAAACTCAAGAGGTGGACATGGGTAGAACTCTCTGGAAACTTCGCTGGGATCACCAATAAAACTGGAGTGCAGGAGAGCCATGTTGTCCCTCTCCTTTCTGAGAGAACCCACTCTCTCCCTTGAGAGTGTCCCCTTTCCCCTTTCCTATCCCTTCAATAAACTCATTCCTGTTACTCTGAGCAACATGTCTGAAATCTTTTCTGACTTGATCACAAGAATCAGGGTTTGAAATGGGTGGTTATTAACATTGTCTCCATTTTCTGGAAGGCCACAGCTCTGTAACAGTGCCATGTGATGCCCTGCACCAACTAGGGACTCTGCCATCAAGAAAGCTATCACTAGATGTAGGCCCTTGAAACTTTGGAACTAAATAAACATCTTTTCTTTATAAAGTTACCAGTTTCAGGTATTTTATATTATAATGAGGAACAGAATAATAGAATAATCAAATAAATTTTAGAAAGAGGACATGATCCTTCCCCATCTACAACAGTCACAGCTCCCCTTAGCATAGAAATACTACTATTACTTATGCAATAATCTATTTAGTTTCACTTAACATAGGCTTTCTTTAAAATGCCATTTATACTCCTTTCTCTGGGTTTACCCCTTGGCATTTGAATGATTTGATATTCATCCTTTGGCACAACATATCACAGCTATAGTAAAAAGATGCTTCTGACTCCTCTTCCAGCCCTGTGGAGCTCATCTGAGCCTTCCTTCCTCAACTTCCTCTATACCAGGGGAGAAAGATCAGAGTAGTGATCACTCATTTACATAGAATCCCCCTATGCCCAGCTTCACATATCCACAGAACAGCTAGATACAGTTATTTGAACAGCCTGTAGACAGAAAACAGATTGTTTCTCTGTGGGAAGGAAAACCCACAGGAGAGGGTTTAAGAAAAGGTAAACTGTTTAATTTGTATTAGAAAAACTAAATTAAGAATTTAGGTTTGAGAATTATGGATGGATTAGGAGATGGATTTTATAGTTCAAACAGACTTTCTATGATATAACCAAACCAATGTTATGACTTTCAGTTATATATTTTAAAAAGGGAATGAACTAAACTTCCAGTCTCTAAACAAAGCTAAGAAGTATACTTTGGGAGACCAAATGGAAAACATTACATGGTAAGCCAATTATCCCTATACCATTTATTACAATCAAATAGCCAAAACTGGATCAATTTCAAAAATACAATAAAGAAAGTAGTTATCATACTTGCTCCTGTTGTTACTAAATAATTTTCCAAACTCAACTCCTGGATAGTTGACTCAACAATCTTGACACTGATTCTACCTATGGACCTGGTACAGGTTGACCATCCCTTACCTGAAATACTTGGGAACAGAAGTGCTTCGGATTTCAGATTTTTCTTTTTTTCTTTTTTTTTTCAATATTTTCATATACATAATGATATATCTTGGATTGGAACCCAAGACTAAACACAAAATTAATTTATGTTTCATATATACTTGATATATACAGCCTAAAGGTAATTTTATAATACCTTAATAATTTTGTGCATGAAACAAAGTTTCCTGGCATGGAATTTTCCTATTGTGACTGCTGATCATCAATGTGAGAAATATAAAGTTCAGTGGTACATTTTCAGTATATAGTACTTAGCCTTAATTGGGAAGTAAGATCCAATTGAAGCCATTTTGAGATCCAATTGTAACAATTTTAACTATGGCCTTTCCGTTTGCCCACACCAATTTTAAAATTAGCCAGTCATTCAGATTTTAACACCCAGCTCTTCCTTTCAGATCAAGGGGCAGTGCTGTGTTAGGGATAAAAACAGGTGGACTGCCCACCCAAGCATGCTTGCTGACCAGACTTTGTTCATTAACACACTCTTCTGCAGAAGTAAAGTTTGCTTTGCTGAGCTACTTCTAAGCACATGTTTGATTCCTTGTAGCATCCCAGTAATCCTAACATCAAAAAGTGTCAGACTTTAGAGCATTTTGGATTTTCAGATTAGTGATTCTTAACCTTTATTTGTGTATGTTCCTCTAAATGTTTTAATTCCAACTTATCCTCTTTTACTTGGTTCTCCAACCCTGTTTTTTTCAATTTCTTTTCTCAGGGGCAGAAAATTCCTTGCTGCAGTTAAAAACACACAGTACCCAAGCCTCACCATTCCCCATTAATCAGTGGCCATTTGGGCCAGCCCTCCTATCTCCATCTTCCATAACAAACTTCAAAGGAGAAACATGATGTAGGGTGGCCAAAAATGATACATCATACCACTACCATTTCTGTAACAGCCCATGTAAAATTACAAGGTCAGATCTGGAGAGGGGAGTCTGGTGAACCACTCTGGGAATTAAGTCAGCAAAAGCAATGAAGTTACACTCTATAATCATCAAGCTCTAATCCAGGAGTTCACAATCTAAGTACCATTGATGCTTGAGGAGCTAATCAACTCTTACAAAGAGTTTGCTATTCTATCTATAAACTAATCTAAAAACTAAATAATCTGTACTGGCATTTTCTAATTTATGCAGAAGCTTTTATGGTTATTAATGAAAAGTAAATTCACAATACTGAATTAGTAAAAGCTATATGATATTAAAACAGAAAAAAAAGAGAATAGTCTTTTTCTTGATGACAAGAATGGAGGGGGAGTAGTTCCAAGAAGTATTTTGATAAATACAAGAAATCTTCATCCTTGAAAATGTTAGAAGCAGCTACTATAATCCATTGAGAGGATGGTGAAAGTCAACCATTTAACAAATGCATTATCCTATAGATTTGTGGAAATATATTATGCAAAATGTGATGAAATGCACTTTAGTTTTATATAATGAAAAAGTTAGGAAGTGAAATGTAATTTTGTTTTAAGGAAACTGAGGACATAAGGCTACTATGTTATGTACGGTAAAATTGTTAAAAGCCTTCTATAGTTGCATAATCAAAAATAATTCCAAAGAACAAATGTATTCAAGTTACTATGACAACTTAAATGCTGTTTGCAATTTAAGCAACCAAAATCAATAGGTTTTCTAATTAAGATATTCCAAATATTATTTATCCCTATAAACATAATTTATAAGAAACTACTCAATTTCTATGTTAGTTTTGGAGAATTCCACTATCTTTCTGATTATTTCCAAAGACTTTCTCATTAATCCAATCTCTTTTTATTCATTATATGTTTCTTTCCCTGCATGAGGCCAATCACAACTGCAATGGCTGAATCTTGCATAGAAATTTTTAAACATCTGAGTCTAGATTTCTATTTCAAACTCTGTTCTTTATTTTATTAGCCTGGTTTTCTTTTAATGAAAAACTAATAGGAAAAAAAATATCCCGAATCTACAAGGTGAATAAATAAGGAAATGACAAAGAGTAGAACTGATAAATGCAAAGGAATAGAGAAACTGTCAGAAGAATATATTACAGTAAATTAAAGATCTTTTGACACTACAGTTTCTCACACACACACACATATACACAAATGCTTGCACCCAATTCAATATGATAAGAGCAACCCAAAATTGGAAGGACCTTGTATGAATAAGGATTTTTAAAGTATGCATATAAAGTATGTATATATTGTGGTTACCATTGTAATTCATACTATGCATGAGTGTTTAAAAGTGGAGCATATAGCTTTCTAGACCTTATACTCATTTTACTTGAAAATAAGTTTCTAAATATATTTCATCATTACACACTTTAGATTCACATGAAATTTCTAGCTCTATATAAAACCATCTCTGAGGGTACTTTTCTAGATGTACATCCAGTTATTTTTCTCCTAGCTGTGTCTTCCTTCCTGCTGAAGCTTTGTTGTTAAAGAAAATTCAGGCCAAAAAGTAGTTTATGAAGAAAGGAAGCCAATTGGTTTTGTAAGCTATAAAGGTTAAAATGCTTCTATGAAACATTTCCCCTAGTAGCTTTGTAAGCAACACTTTTCTCCCAAACTTTATGACAGCTGGTACAGCATGAAACCATATGCCTTTTTATATCTCCTAAATAAAAATGACTAATTTGACTTATTAGCACTGATTCTCTGGAGACAGAGCTAAGAGAGTTCCTGTAGAATTATCTGGTTTTTGTTATATCTTAACAATGTCTGCTTTTACACCAGAAACAATTATGCTAGCCATCTGTTTGCAAATATTTGTAAAGAAAATTATAAACTTTTACCTTTATGTACTTCAATATCTTCTAAAAGTAGAATATTTGGGGTAACTCACATCACAAAGCTATTTGTAATTATATGGCATTGCCTATGAAAGAGAGCAGACAACATCCCCAGAGTGGCTTTCAAATAATAGAATCATCAACTATTTGGTTCAGAAGGACCCCCAAAAACCTTTACTGCCCAACTTTCTCATTTTAGAGCTAAAATCCTAAGGCTCAAAGTGACCTTAATCACAAAACTATTTATCAATTGGGACAAAACCAGAAGCCAAATTTTCTGCAAATGTGTCCATTGTTATTTGCATTAGACCTACCATTCTACT
Source organism: Glaucomys volans (assembly GCA_020662805.1). NCBI lineage: Eukaryota > Metazoa > Chordata > Mammalia > Rodentia > Sciuridae > Glaucomys > Glaucomys volans. Next base: position 277,500 of record JAJEJO010002349.1, read on the forward strand.
GAAAGCCCCTTCTCCCTAGAGAGACTCCACTGTGGAAATAGCTAATGATACCCAGAAGCTTAAAATGGGACTGAAGGTTCATTAAGAAACTCCAAATTCTATCTTTAACAACACTGGCATAGCAAGAGAGAACTCTGTCAAGAGTGACCACTCACCAGATATTCCAAGTAAGTAGTAGCCTCAGAAGAAACCCTGTCTATCATGAGAATCTATTGTTGATTCTGTTCAGTCAAAGACCACCAAGAACACAAGTTGGCCTATTACTTGTAGTGAGGGACAACATATATCAAGGGAGCAGTGGTTTTGTTAGTCAATTCTATGTAGCTGTAACCAAAATACCTCACAAGAACAACATGGAAGAGGAAAAATTTACTTTGGCTCACAGTTCTAGAGGTAAGTACATGGTTAGGCAAGTCCACCGCTCTGCGCCTAAGGTGAGTCAGAACATTATGGCAAAAGGGCATGGTAAAGGAGCACTATTCCATTCATGGCAGCCAGGAAGTATAGAAAGAGAAGAGATAGAGGGCACAGGGAAGAGGAAACTTTCCAGAGCATGCCCCCATGGACTCACGTCTTCCAACAACACCACACCTGCCTACAGTTACCTCCCAGTTAGTCCATTCAAACTAGGATGGACTTATTAGGTTACACCTCTTACAATCCACTCATTTTATCTCCAAACATTCCTGCATTAACACAGGAGCTTTGGGGGTACACCTCATATCTAAACTTTAACAGTGGTACATCTCAGAAAGACAGTATAAGAAAGAACCTATTAAAGGAATTGGGATTAGGTTTCATAATTTTGGGGATGATCGCAGGAAAAAAAGGTTCCCTCTAGGTTAGATGCTACTAGAAAATTTGTATCTGCATTGGTATCTCAATGAAATGGATCTACAAGGAGGAGAAATGAGGTTAAAGCTATAATTGGTAGACAAATAATAATTGTTCATTCAGTTGAAATATAGAGAGGTATTTGATATTGTATGGGTTGCACAGTGTCCTTGTCTTTGTCTCACTCCATCATGGTCTCAGAGTAACCTTGTCTAGTGCTGATGCTCTGTGATGTTTTCCAACAGAAAAACAAAGCCTAGTAGTACCTGACAGTCCAGCATGTAGTAATATGAATAAGAGCTAGTTGTAAGCATCAGACCAGTTCCTTAATAGTAGGGGTTATTTTTTAAATTTCTCAGTATGAATTAATGGAATGGGGTAGATGAACATATCTATGATTCCCGGGTGCCAATATTGCCTGACTCTCAAATGGAATGCCTAAGTCACTATGAAGAAAACTTGGAAATCCTCTTTAATGAAATTGAACAACCAGATCAAAGCAGTACAAAACAGCATTTACTCTCTACTCATGTTGTAGTAACTGTAAATTGGAAAGCAAGATGAATTTGACACCTGAAAGAATTCAATTGGAATCCTAGAACTACTTCTTGATAGATACGTGACTCTGACATTCTCAAAATCATCAAGGATTGAATAAGATAATATAATTTGTATTAAGAGATGCACAATTGGGCCATTTGAAAATACTGTCTCTTTCTCTATTTTTAGTCCTAAGGAGTATTTCCCTTTGCAAAACTTCCTGGCCGTAACCAGGAAGCATTTACCATGACAAGCACTGAATGGGCCCTGATTGTATATGTCCCATATTGGCTTATAACAGAGAGTAGTTAGATTAACCTTTTAAGCCATAGTTAAACTTTACCTTTGCTTCAGGTTCACATTGAAAGAATCCGGACTGTCAAAATTTAAAAACAAAACAAAACAAAATCAAAACCTGATAGGGAAATGTTCACCAAGTGGGGAGAATGGCATGAACAAAGTTAAGCCTGGAATTAGCAACTATGTATGGAAAAGTCAAAAGATAAAATGTTCAAACTTACTGAGCTTTCTTTAATATACTGATCCCAGGAATAAAGTGACTTTTAACAGCACTGACAGATGAAACAGTGAAAACTTGTCATTAAAGTCAATACTTCAAAATGCCCATGACCTATAAAGCTCCTCTTGACTAAAGTTCTCTGACCTTATAGAATTAGAATATTAGGGAGAAGAAGAAGTAGGAGAAATAATAATCATGGAAGTGGATAATACAGAGGGAAAAAGTATATTTGAAGTTCTAAGAATTTGTAAACCTCTTTACAGAAAGTTAGAAAGAAGCTTCCAGCCAGAAAGCCAAAGGAAGTGGCATTTCCAGCAACAATGACTTAAAACAAAGGAGCAGTTACTCTCCTCTTGGATTGCCTTTGGTCATTTGGACACCTTAAGGCTCAGGGGAAATTTTAAGGTTTCACAAATGTCTCCTGACATTTTCACTTAGTGGAGTCTTGTTTACCTTTCTAATAAGATTGCAAAGTTTCTAAAAACTAGCATTGGCAATTCTTCTTCAGGTGCATTAACTATTGAGCATCCCTAAACCTCAATTATCCAGACACACATTTGAAAGGGGCACCCATAGACATAAACATAAAGTGCCAATCTTATGCAGGAAATTCTTTTAACATTACAAGTCCAAGTTCCTGAGATGCACACATCCATATAACAAGAGAGGCAAGGACCTGGAACAGAGTTTGAGAGAAATTCTATTTTTTTTTTTTTTTTTTTGCAGTGCTGGGGATTGAACCCAGGGCCTTGTGCTTGTGAGGCAGGCACCATACCAACTGAGCTATATCCCCAGCCCGAGAGAAATTCTATTAAATGAGGCCACTGGAGTTGCTCTATACAGACCATTCTGGCTCTCACACTATTTGACTTAATAACTAGTTCAATGGGATATAAAGTAGGAGAAGAAACGAATGTCAAGAAAAACATAATGTCAAGAGCCTCATTACCTCAGTTGGCTAGAAACAAGTGATAACAACCCTAGATCACAGGGTCATGTATAGATTGCTTTTAGGCTAGGTGGCTACCACAAACTTTCCCTAAAATTCCACCTAGCACTCCCACTCCTATTGGTTATGGGGAAACAGTACGGATGAACCCATATAATAAATCCCCACTGTAAGGAATAGTGTAGAAATTTGTATTATTTAGCTCATTATGCTGCATTGTGCTGAAGACCTAATTGTCCTTCAGATGAAAGAAACAGAACACAAAATACAATACTTGCCAAACTCATCTCCATGCTGAGGGCACAGTGAATGCACATGACCAGGAGATTTTCATGGTCATGGATGCCTTGAGCTGTTTACCAAGAGCCAGGAGCAATTGTCACAAGCCCATTGATGCTTTACTGTACTTTGTTTGTTACATTAAATGGCAAAGAGAAACCAAAGAGGTTCATTTCCACAAACACTACATTGCTACTCAGTAAAGGCAAGTTACAAGACAGAAAGAGGGGGGCTGGCAAATTAAATGCAATAGAAACAGCTACAAAAGATTGGTTAGGAGTGGGAGTCATAAACATCCGAAATGATTCTACACTTAAATTTCTTAACAATTCCTGTTAAATTGGTGCTCTGCTTCAAAGAAACTAAAACTGGAAATCATAGTGGATGTATTATACTGTGGATTTTTTTTTTCTTTTTGCCTGTATTGGGGATTCAACTCAGGGCCTCACACATGCTAGCCAAAAGCTCTACCACTGAGCTGCATCCAAGCCCTTATATTGTGGATTATGAGAGAGAAACAAAACCAGTAATGTATTGGTTCACAAGAGCCAGTTGCTAAATTTTCAAGAATTTTGAAATTCTGTTATTAAATACTACCATTATCAATAATCAAATGACAGAAACAAGTTAGAGTAAAAACAAATATCTTAAATACTGAAGACTCATCACTTCTTATTTTACCACATTTTATAATTTCCTGTTCTGAGGTTGTTTAAATTTATTTTTATCTGTTTAGTGGAAATAATTGTGTAACAGGTTACGACTATATATTTCTTCCCAATTCCATATTCAGTGCAACATTAGTACCTTAAAAGCAGCCATGGTGAGAGTATTGGCACCCTGGGAATCATGAAACACAACAACCAGGGCCATTTTTTCCCCAAAGCGTTTGTTGTTCAACATGTATCAGCACATAAAAAAAATGGAACATGAAAACATACTCAAAGAACCATCCTTAAACCTGTAGCAGGCTGGGAAATGTACACATGTATTCATGAGTTTAATGTTAAAATAAGTTTGTGTGTAAAAGTATGTGTGTGTCTGTATGTATTTACCTTTTATTTTTCAATTAATCTACAGCTGTTGGCACAGATTCAGAGGAGGATTTCTACGGAGATGGTAAAAAACTAGAATAAATGTTTATAACCCTTGGGAAAGCAGTTTGGCAACATTTATTGAGAAATTTTAAAATCCGCACCCTTTACCTAGAAATTTTACTTCTGTTAAGAAAATCATAATTGAGAACATCGTTCCCAGAGGTCCAATAGATCTGTTTCTTGCTTCAACTGTGTTTGAATGGAACAGACCTAAGGATTCCCTTTCTTCCAGCTTCCAGCTGCGTTCCAATCTTATCACCATTTGCATCCTCCAGGGCCATCTTCTCACCTATCTTCTCCTTCCAGGACTAGCCAATTCTGGTTTTTGTGGTTAGCTCCTTATTGCCAACCAACCTTGAAATCCCAAATTTGTCAGAATTATTTCAACTTGGTGGAGGCTGCTATCAACCACCTGGTCAATTTGCATCTGCACAACTACTATACCTACCTTTCTCTGGACTGCTATTTTAAGACCTTGACAATGTAGCTCTGGAAGGCATGGGTACTTCTTCTGAGACTTGGTGGAGGAGAACCACCAGGACACTGGGGCTCCTGAAAACACAAAACCTGCACAGAAACCTCTTTCAGGACATGCAGAAACCTTTTTAGGATGAATGGAACAACACCCTGGATGCAATGGAAGCTGCCTTGGCTGTGGAGAAGAACCTGAACCAAGCCTTTTTGGATCTTCACACCTTGGGTTCTACCAGCACAGACCCACATCTGTGTGACTTCCTGGAGAACCACTTCCTCAATGAGGAGGTGAAGATCATCAAGAAGACAGGGTACCATCTAACTAACTTACCCATTTGGTGAGCCCTCAGGTCAGCCTCGGCAAGTATCTCTTAGAAAGACTCACCCTCCAGCATGACTAGAAGACCTTGGAGGCCAGTGCCATTGATGAGGTCCTTTGCATCTCCTGGGATCAGGGCTTTGACTTAAGCCTCTCTCTCTAGTCCCTAGATAACTTTTTTTGTTGTTGTTCTTCTAACATAGGCAACTTTTTAACTACCTTGGAGTCTCTCCTAAGCCTTGAATCAAGTTTAAAAAAAAAAAAACTTTTTCCAGGAAATAAAAACATAATTAATATAGTTGAATATGTATAAAATACTAATCAGATTGCATAAAAATGACAATAAGTAAATAAACAACCTAAATGCACAACAGTAGGAAAATGAATAAATCTGAATAAATCATAATATATCTATGAAATACAGTATGATATACATGAGTAAAATCATGTTTTAGAAGAATATTTAATGACTAGGAAGAAATCCACCAAATATCAATAGTGATTATCACTGGATCATGAGGCTTAAATTGAGTCAATGTTCTGTAAAAAAATATATATATATGCATTAGTGAAGTATTAGAAAACAGATAAATCTAAGAAAATAATCATTCATAATTGCACTACACAAAGGTAACTACTTTAAATCTTTTATTATTTATCTTTCCTTTGGTGGGTTTTTGTTTTGTTTTAGTTTTGGTACTGGGGATTGAACCCAGGGGCACTCTACCCCTGAGCTAAACTCCTAGTCCTTTTTATTGTTTTTATTTTAAGACAGGTTCTTCCTAAATTGCTAAGGTTGGCTTGTGATCCTCAACAATGCGCCCTCCTGTTGGGATTTGCTGGGATAACGGTGTGCACCACCATACTATGCTACCCTTGCATATTTTTACCATGCATGTACACACAACATGTGTGCGTGCACATTTCAACCAAAATAGTATTATAAGGAACATTATTTTGCAACTATTTTGTCATATAAGTTATATTATCCATACAGATCTTTATAATTAATCTTGTTTTCTTATTGACAATTTCCCATATTTTCTAATTTAAAAAATAATGAATATAAGTAGCATAGCTCTAAAGATGATCCTCAATGAATTATCTCTGTGAAGGTTGTCTGGCCTCTTTAATCAATGAAGCAGAAGTGACACTGTGTGAGTTCCAAAACCAAAGACTTAAGAAGGTGTAGAAGCTTCTACTTTTGTGCTTTTGGGAACCCTGGACCATTAGGTAAGAAGTCCAGCTACCCTCATGGAGAGACTAGGAGGAGAGGTTTTGTGAACAGAGAGAGGCCTCAGGATTACATGGAGAAAAGAAAGGCCCAGCCTTTCCAATGTCCTAGCTAAACCAATCTCCAGCAGTACCCACCAAGGCATGTGAGCAAAACCATCTTGAACTGTCTAACCCAGGCAAGCCCTTAGATGACTGCATCCTCTGCCAACTTTATGTGGAGTAGAGGAACCATCCATATGAGACCAAGTCATCCAAAAAGAGATGATAAAAAGTAAATATTGTTGCTTAAGACACCAAGTTCTGGCAGTTCATTAAGCAATATTAAATAACTAAAACAGGACATGTATTTTTCATATTGTGGAAAAGCAATATTAGTTTTAAAAACATTATATCACATGAGAGTACTTTTGCATATGCACACAGATACATACATATAGCTAATTTTCAACCAAATAAATAACTGCTATGGTCCAGTACATCCTCTATTCTATATGATATACACCTATTTTAACCATTCAAATTCAATCTATATAGAGGAAAGAAAATGACTGACATTATAAATTACTTTTTGAATCCAATCTAAAAACCAAACAGACTCATGTGTTTTGTTTTGTTTTTTTCACATAAGGAAACTGAGACTCACAAGAGTAAGTGACTAGTGAAGGTTATCAAAGTCACATTAGTGGTTGGTAGGTGAGTTAGCACTTGAAAGCAAGTCTCTGATTCCCAGGTCAATGCCCCTTCCTTTATACTACATTGTCTCTAAAAAAAAATGCACCACCTTGTTTCAGACAACAGTGGAACTGAAAATACTTATCTACCAGAAGATAGATGCAGTCTCCACTTGACTAAAAACTACAAGAATCGTAAATCTTACAGAATTGCCTGGTCTTTGGGGATTTCTAGTCTGATAGATTTGGGCAGGCCAGGGAAGTTCAGACATGTTGCAAGAATCTATGGATAAGCACTGAAAATATTATTGCTTGGAGTGGAGGCCATATGACAGAAAATCTACTTGCTTATCCACCCAGCACTATTCATTTAAATTTATGAGCCAGCCATTCCCACATGAACACAGCTGCAGATAGCATGAGGGGAACCAAAAATTGAGAGCGGTAGAAGAGAGTGGCAAAAGAGAAAAGGAAAAAATAAGAAAATGAAATAACAAAAAAATATATAATACACTAATCCCTTGTTCTTCCTGTCCTGTGAGCCATGAAACACCAAAGAAACACTTCTAAAGGAAATGGAGTCTGATTCAGTGGCAGGTAACCCATGAACCAAAACATACCAAGACAACTCTTTCATCTTACAGCCTCATCATACTAACCTAGTAAGGCACTACAGAGCTGGAAGGTACATAATTTCACCTTTCCCTCTGCTTTTCTTCCCTTGGGCAATCTCTAATGTTAATGTGCTAAATAAGCAATATACCTTTATAGGACACAGCTAGAGAAAAACAGCCATTCCAATTTTATCAGTTATTCTATGCTGAGAAATATATTAATTCTTTCTATAAGTATAGGAAGATCAAAAGAGGCACTAGTTAGTAAGAATTCTTTCCTTTGTCCTCAAAATGGGATTGTCGCCACAAGCACTAATCTGTACAACCATGAAAAAGTGGTAGAGATCAGCATTGTCAAAGGCAAAGAGCATTTACACAATGTTTAGAACTGAAAAGAACTCTCTGGTTTTGGAAATGGGCCAAAAGTGAAGACACATGTTGATATATGTATGAACACCTCACTGATGCCAAGATTCGAACTCCATCACAGGTACATTTCCTTGCTGCAGTAACTGCCTTGTCCAACGATATAGAAATGACACGGTTTCTAAATGAAACTAGCAAAAAGAGTACATTCCATAGAATGGGGAAATTAAAGTTGTTTGCTTAATTTTCTCAGTACAATGAGCCTATGAATTTACCTCATGATCCCAAATAAAATCATGTAGCATAAATGCCATGCCCTTATTGGTCAGCCCAAGGGGAAATTCTAAGCTTCCTTTGGTGGAGTTCTGATAATCACATGGAAGGTGAGAACTAGTTTTTCCACCTTTTTTGACCTTTCTGTATGCACTAAATATGAAAAGGAGCTCCAGCACAAGGTACTGTGGATGGTACTTATGTTGCCCACTATTTATTTGTCCAAGTTTTTCCAAACTTCTCAGAGCAAACCTCTTCCTAATCTCCCTTGTTTGTGCATGGATCCTTTTGGAGGGAAGCTGCACCTAGCCTAAGAACTCCATGTTTGGAGTATAATGAGGTGACATACAGATACTTAAACTCAGTGACATTTTTCTGGCTTTCCTCCAGGAACAGAAAACAATTACTTGGACAATATATGCTGCCCCTCCTGTTCAGAAAAGTACCCTGTGTGTTTTCTTTACTTTACAGGTCGTTTATTTCATTTTGATACAGATCCTTGAGTTTCTTCTTTTCTTCCTTAAAAAACAAGGGAATTTTTCTAAGAGTTTTCTGAATAATACTTGAAAAATCTCCAGTTTGCATGCATCAAATCCTCTCCTACACATAAAAACTAGTGTACAAAAAACTGGTTTCTCCTCCAGAAAGAAGTCACTTCCTACAAAAAAAAGTAGTCAAGACTCAAAATTTGCTGTGCAGAACATACTTTAGTGACAAAACTAAAATTTTAAACTCACATCATTTATGAATACCATAAGAGAGAGGCAAATTATGGAAAGCCATACTGTCACATTCTCACCTTCTGGGGGGGGCAAATGAAAGTAATCAAATACTTTGTATTTTCTGTATCATTTCTAGTTGACTCAGTTTATTCTTTCAGAAGATGAAATGAAATCAGTTTTTTGTACACTACTTGACCTGGAGCAAAATTTTAATCATAAAATCAAAGAATTTAGAGTTGAAAGCATCATTGAAGCCTTTAATTACAGATAAAACTTTGTAACCCTTTCCCTGAATTCTCTTTCAAAAATAATTTGTGGGGCTGGGAGTGTAGCTGAGTGGTGGTGCTTTTCTAGTATGTACAAGGACCTGGGTTCCATCCCCAGCAACACACATGTACACACATGCATGTGCACACACAAAAAAAAACCAATTTGCTATTTTTGAGATGTCTTCGAAAAATAACATGATGTTCTAAGGAACTTGCAATGACAACCTTGGAAGTCCAAAAATGCTGTTTATACGTAGAACAAGTATCACAAGAAATAAAATAATGCAAACATTCCTGCAATGTACTTTGTGCTGACCTGGAGGGCTGCATTTATGAGAAAGGGCAATGATATATGTACTAGATTTGTAAAAATGAGTCCATCATCAAAAGCTTCAGGGTACATGTGAGTGCAAAACACTAAAGCATGAAAAAAAGAAAAACTTTAAAAGGAACATGCAGTTTAATTCCAAACCTGAAAGCACTGTATCTGCACTTTCAGAGAAATATAGAAAATGAACATTACCTCAGTTTTCTAGAGCAGTTCTCAATCATCGGTGTTATGATACATCACTGTGTGTCACAGATAAATTTTGGGCTGCGTCAAAAGTAATATGTCTTTAATAATATTTTAAAAAGAAAATTCACATCTGATTTATATTCTTTTTTTACTTAAGTCTGAGCCAATTCATAGGGATCCTCATTCACTAGCATTCCAATATGCTTTTCTTGAGTGGAAAAGTTGAGTGAGATTACTACATGTTTTCAGAGAGTTACACCTTTTACACATGAATGAATTTATTTAGTCACTGATTTAACAAATAGTTTTTAAGTTTCTGGAATGTTCCAGGCACTACGCCAAGTGTAATAAATGCAAAGATGATTAAAGCCCCTGCCCTTTAGAGAGCCCATAGGTCTAGTGTAGAAGGCATATATGTGAAAAAGTAAGTAAAATCCAAAGAGATGAATGCTAACACAAATATGAAATGATGAGGAAACACTAGAGAGAAAATAACTTTTTCTGGATGAGTTAAGGAAGATTTCACACAATTAGGTTAGTTGAGCTAGGTGTTATAGGACTACTGGGAATATACCTGGAGACAATCAGGGACTTTAAAATTTATTCTCTAAATAAACAAAGTGGGAAGACATTGGAGTTGTTCTTTTGTTGTTTATGACATTTTTAAAGTAAGGAAGCAGTATGGCTAGGTTTGTCTTTCAGAAAACTCAACTTGAAGCTGAGCGAAGAGCTTAGTGATAAAGTGCTTGCTTAGAGTATGCAAGGCAAGACCCTGTGTTCAATCCCCAGCACTGCACCCCCCAAAAAACAAAAAACTAAACTTGATCATTTGGAAAATGTCTGGAAGACAACAGAAACTGGGGATCTGGAAGCTGGAATTCCAGTTAGGAGTTTATCATGAGTCAAGGCAAAAGATGGTGAAAACCAGAACCAACCAGTGCCGATAGGAATGAAAATACTGAAAGAGTCAGGTGATCTTTAAAAGTCAGGATAATCTATAGAACATGATGACCGATTGGATTGAGGAGCTGAGGAAAAGAAAAATTAGTCAAATTGACCCCAAGTCTTTAGCCTGGGCAATTTAATAGGCATTGCTATTAATAACCAAAGAGAATGCAGAAGGAAAAATGGGTTTCACGGAGAGAAGAAAATGAGTTTTGTTTTGGACTTTTTAGGCTTGAGATACCAATGTGTCATTCAAGTAGAACATCCGATTTCAAGAAATTAATGTGGGTTATCAATATAGATGGAGAGTCATTGATATACAGGTTGTAGCTAAAAGCACAGGACTAGATGAGATCACCCAAGAAAGTGAAAACAAAAAGAGGTTGAAGCCAGAACTTCAAGAAATAACAAGTCTTGGGGAGTGGGCAGAAGAGGAGAGGGGAAAGCTGAGAAAAAGAAGGCACTAGGCAGACAGAAAAGAGAAAAGTGCTTTGGAAACAGTTTAAAGCAGGAGGAAGTTGTCGACAATATTATGCTCCAAAGAAAATCAGAATGAGCACAGAAAAGAGGCCACGGGATTTGGCAAACAGGGAGTTATTAAGTGATCTTAGAGCAATCTCAGTGGAGTGGTAGAAGTAGAAGCCAAGAATCCATTAATCTAGAAGACATAAAGGATATCCCCTGAAGATCAGGAAAGAGGATTTGAAACATAAAATATTATGATACTACCGCCTCCCACAGAAATAATTGTTCCTTCTGCTATGAACCACATGGGAGATGACAAATACATTCGTAGAAAGGGGGATGGCTACAGGAGAGGGAAACCTCTGTCCCTCTTCTATGATCATCGGTGCCATTTATTAAGTTAGTGTCTCCCAGACCACTTTCTGTGTTGTTTTTGATGCCTCCTTGCCTTGCAGTGTCTGGACCACGAGTGTGCAAACCACATCACCGACTTCTTTATGGCTGGTTTCCCCTTGGACACTGGCACTAGGGGGCGCTGGAAGGAGAACGCAAGGGTAGAAGAAGATAAGGCATTACTCTTTCCTGTGGATTTCCTGGTCCCTTGGGTACAACTTCCGAAGTCGCACTTCACCAAAACCGAGACTTTGATTCTAGTGGGCCCCGTAGCTCCCACTTCCAGATTGTGTCTTTTTGTGTTCCTTAAGAGACACCAAGCCAGGTGCATTGGCACAAGCCTGTAATCCAGCAACTCGGGAGGCTGAGGCAGGAGGATCCCAAGTTCAAGGTCAGCCTCAGCAACTTAACAAGACCCTGTCTCACAATTAAAAATAAAAAGGAATGGGGAGGAAGCTCAGTGGTAAAGCACTGCTGGATTCAATCCCCAGTGTGGGGGTGGGGTTGAGCAGACACCATCACCAGTGTACCAGTTCCTATTTCAAGATTCTGGATTCCAGCTCTAAGTGGCCCTCCTAATTTCCAACTTCTGATAACTCCAGTTTTCTCTTTGTTCCCCTAGTCCTAAGGGTGGTAGCTGTTTTCTTGAGATAGGTAATAGTAGGTCAAGAACAGGTTTGGAGAGAGAAATGCCAGGGTTCTGTTTTGGACATATGCAAGACTTATTTGAGATTAATATAGTGCTTGCTATGCTCCAGGCACTTTTTATCCATCACTTACTCAACCTCAGTGTGACAAGGTGTGTGTGTCCCATCATAAGGGAACATAAGTGTTGTGAGTTGATTTCCCTGTAGAGAGATAGCGTCGGACTGAACAAGAAGAAGATCTGAACTGATGTTTGTACAGCTTCTAATTAGCAATGTGACCTTGAACAGGTCATTTCTTCCTTCTCTTTTCATATTTTTAAAAAGAGTAAGCTCATTAAACTTTGATGATTGCACTAAAAAGTCATTATTGATGATCTTGGTGGGAGGTAGAGAAACAGGGATAAGGATGGCAAATGGCAATCAAGTGACAGAGGGTGAAGGGAACTAGTGTGGTTCCTTCTAAGAGTCCAAGTTGGCCTTGTAGAAACGGACAGTCTGCTCCTGGGTGCAGTGGCGCTTGCCTATAATTCCAGCAACTCAGGAGGCTGAGGTAGGAGGATCAGAAGTTTGAGGCCAGCCTGGCCAATACAGCAAGACCCCGTCTCAAGATAAAAAATAAAAAAGGACTGGAGACGTAGCTCTTTAGGAAAGCGCCCCTGGATTCAATTCCCAGTATGAAAAGAAAGAAATGGACATTCCACTTTTTGTATGAGATGTAGGACAATGCAGTAGTTAAGCACACTGGCTTAGATATCAAACAGAGTCAGTGTCTTGTTTTCAAAACAAGTTTTAAATCGTCTATCTACCACCTATTAGCTCTAGTATGATATTTAAATCATTTGAGATTTCTGATTCTCACCATCTTCATTAAAATCAGCATACCTCTTTTGTAAAATAGACATCTAGTGTTGTTGAATATGAAGCAGTAGGAAGAACAACTTCTTGAAGCATTAGGAGCTTTATCTGTTTATTGAATCCACTTAAAAAGCTACATCTCCATTTCTCCATGTGGAAAGAAATGTTTCAGCTCCTTGCCTGAATTAAAAGGAACAGAAGCCACAGATAGATGCTATTATTAGGCATTGATATTATTTTAATAATGAGGAATTTGGTTTGAATCCTTATACTCATTGGTGGATTCATTTGGAAAGAATGAAATATTCCTGAATTTCTTCAAATTACATATACTAAAATCATGTATTCTGGTGAATACTGAGTTAATATATTTGCTTTCCTCACAGATGCATTTTAAAAAGCATCTGAAGGACTTTTTCTTAAGGTACTGGAATATATCCACAGATGTCAAGAAAAAAATTAGGATGAGTACATCAGTATCTATACTGAATATAAGAAACTATATTCATAGATGCATGAGTGATGGTTTTTCCATTACAAGATTCATTTGCATAGACTACTGTGGCACACAGAACAATTTTCCCCTAAAGATTCTGCCTTTCTTAGCATTTCTAGCCAGTGAAAATGGATGGAAAAAAATTAAGAGCAAGACTATCTTTCTGACAAAAGAAGACAATTGTTTAAACTCCCTGTGCTTACTTGCTAAATATTATTCTGCTGTGCTATCTCATCTCTTGGCCTTAAAATAGCATTTTGCAAGTACCATTTGCCATTGGCATGTTAATCCCTTACTACAAAACAGGTGAAAATTAAATATGCAATCCATGGGTTCAGAAACCTCAAGGTAGATTTGTAAGGCCAAGAACAAGGCAACAGTTCATCTCCTAAGGTTAGTATACATTTAGATATATTAACAGGATACTCTACCCATCCCACACCGGAATAGCCACACTCACGTGCACATTTCTCCCTATAATTGAGGTATCTTTAATATGGATGACTCTGCATCCTGAAGATGTTAGAATAGAAATTAGGCTCCTTTGGCAATTGCAGTAATTTTATCAGGTAACACAGATTATCATTTTAAGTGCCTGGTTCATCAAATACGATATGGTATATAAGGAAAGGAGTGGGAGGGAAAAGGTGGCAGAGACAAGTGTTTGAACCAATTTGAAAATATATCTCTTTTGAATGACTAATGCAATGTTCCAAGGTTGAATTTTGCCATTTCTTAAATGCTTTGCTCTAAAAACATATTTACAACCTGTACTCAGAATGAAAAGGTGAATATGAGGAATATGTCAGACAGCAACAAATCTTTATTTCAGAATTTTTGTGCAAGCTTTTAAGAACCAACCTTAAATTTAAATGCTAGCTCTTGCATATTCTAGGTGGAATAATAAGTAGGTTTTCATGTTCTTTGAAAAGGAAAAGAAAGGGGGAATATCTGTGGTTTTTTAGTCATCAAAGAGAAATCCTGTGGTGAGACATTTAACTCTAATGGTTTGGGCACAGGCTTATGCTTTTCCAGTTTCTATAATTGTTGACTGAATAGTGTTTCTTTGTTTTCTAAAGAAAACACAGTTGTAGTAAACAGTATCTTTTTTCCTTAAAAAGACATTAATATCTATCTTTTTTTTCTCCCTGAACACTTATAGTCAAAATGTTCTCATGTGCGAACCTCCTAATGTCTCTGTGTGGTAGGTATAGAGGGGGATCATTCTCTTTTGCAGAAGAATTGAGCTTCAGAGAGATCATGACTTGCCCAAGGTCATATAATGTATCTATTTATTGTTATGTGATTACAAGCAAAATAAACCAAACTCAAATTGACTTAGGGAATAAACACGTTGTTCATCAGTTCATGTAAGTAAAATGTTAGGGTGAGGATGGAGGGTAAAGAAGGTGTGAACTTCCTACACCCATGGCTAGTTCCAGAGGCTGAATGATGTCACCATTCCTCTTCTCTTATCAACTCCGCTTTCCTCTGAATTGCCTGTGTTCTCAGATGGGCTTGATCCTGGTTGTATGACAACCAGAAATTCTATTCTTACTCCCCATCCTCTCAATAGAGTGCTTCATTTTCTCAGTTGATGCTCATCAGTCTGGTTTTAGCCAGAGATATGGAATATATTTGTCTGAAATCTTTTTTTCTGCTTCTATGACAGAATGCCACAGACTGAGTAATCTATAACCAACAGAAATGAATTTCTTATATGGACTAGGAAGTCCAAGCTCAACATGGCAGCATCTGGTGACAACCTTCTTGCTGCATCATAACATGGCAGAGGACATCATATGGTCAGAGTGAGGGAGAGGGAATAGGTATGATCAGATCTCTCTTGCTCTTCTTATAAAAGCACTAAGCCCATCATGAGGTCCTGCCCTCATGATCTCCCACAGGCCCCACCTCCAAATATCATCAACATAGGAATTTGAAGATTAAGTTCCCAACACAAAAACTTTGAGGAACACATTCAAACCATAGCAGTGTTGATTGTCCAGGCTTTGGGCATATGCCTTCCCTTGCAGCTAGGAACAGGAGTGTTGTAAGCCCCATGAATTAGTAACAGAAAAGAAATCATTCTGTACAAGAAAAATCAGTCTGTAATCACCAAAAGAAGAACAAATAGGTATTGAGCAGGCAAAAACTTACACCTAGCTAAGTAAGAGGACAAGGATTTAACCCCCATCTGTTTGCCTTCAAAGTGTTTCCTCTTTACACTGCTGTCACCTGTTTATATCATTTTGACAATATTATATGATTCTGCTCAGTAAACTTATAACTTAAAATGAATCACAAAATCTATTGGTACTACAATAGGAAATCTGTAAATTGGGCATAAATGGTGATGAAAACCACTGGCATGTGTCAAAAACTTAGCACTAAAGATTAAATGATTCAATGAGAGGTCGTCAAGACAAAAGTTCAGCTCTTATTAGCAAGATCTCACAGTGATGCCTTCCCAGCTACATCTGTCCCTCACCTCATTCTAATTCTGCTTCAGTCCATGTCAAGTCTGGCTTATGCTGAGTTTTTAAGGAGTTAAAAAATCAGCAGTATCCAGATCCTATCTACAAGTCATTTGAAATTTTGTGGGGGTTAAAAGATGAGTGTGGGCATTAGGTCAAATTGCAAATAACTGCATTAGAAATTTGTTTAGGACTTCCCACAAACCATGGAAAGTAATAGAAGAGAGAAAGTCCAGTTTGGGAAGAGGGGGACAAGAGTCTTTATAGAGAAAGTGGTGTTTGAAATAGTTCTTAAAAGAGAGGTAAGATGTTGACACAAATCAAAGTGAAAGTGGAGGAAATATCTATGAGCAGATGAATGGAGATGAGAAAATATGCAGGATGATAATGAAACAGTTCCTAGTCTAAGAACATGTCAAGTAGATGTGACAAGTATACTCTACCGTTGTCATGTCCTTTCAATTCACAATAAGGCTACTGTCTAACTCCAAGATATATTGCAAAATCTGCATTAAAATCTTAGGCAAGCATTAAGGCCCAGATAACTCAGCTCCTCTATGAAGCATTCTCACATCAACCCAATATATAGGCAAACATGCCTATTCTTAAAACCTGCAACTCTTTTTAGTAATATCACTCTTCTAGAAATTACCATACAGTGTATATTATTTGAATATTACAGTTGTAAGTTCCTTGAGGATAGTGATCATATCAAATAACCCAACTATGTTAACAGAGCACCAACCATGTACAAGATGCTATTAGACACTAGGGGGAAAATAAAAATCAAATAAAACAAACAGGACAGCCCCCTGTTTCCTGTCCTTAAAGAGGTTTTGTTTTGTTGAACTTACATAGAAAATTAGTGGTGCTAATTTTGATTGATTGAAAAATCAATGTCATCATCCATGGACTCCCTAGTCTTTCTACTACTTCAATGCAGTTTCTCTGTTGCTACATCTATTGTCTCATCCTTTCTCTAGCCTCAGAGGAAAGAAGGCCTTCTTCCTTTAAAATTTCACACTCACGGACTAGGAGCTATCACTCAGTGGTAGAGTGCTTGCCTAGCACGTGCTTGCCTGGGTTTCTTCCCAGCACTGAAAAAAATAAATCACTCTAATACTTGTGATCTCAACCACATCTCTCAGTATGCTCTAGATTCTTGGTCTTTAAATTATCCCCTAATCTTTGGAGCAGTTTCCAAATATTTTCAATTGCCTCCTTTTGCCCTCCCACCCTCCCTTCTCCTTCTCTTATTCCACATCCAAATCCAAATTCCCACAGATCTCAACTAGTCTGAAAAGACCTTTGCTTGACTTGTTAGTCTTCTACCAATCATTCCACTCAATCCACCCTTGACTAACAAATTTTCAGCAATGTGGTCTCTATTCACTTCTCGTTCATTGTTTTTGATGGAAGTTACAATTTCACTTCCTACTCCCAAATATATAGACTGCTTCTCAGATCTCATTCCTTCATAAGATGTTTTGGGCATGTAACAATGTTGTCCAGACTATTTTGCAATATACTCCCTTTGATGGATTTGCATGACACATTTCCTATTTCTCTGAATCCTCCTCTTTCCTCTTAGTTGCCTCCTCTTTTGCCATCCTACCCTAATGATGTGCATTCCCTAAGAATCAGCCTTCTCCTTATTTCTGGGTTTATGTTCTTTCCTTCTGTACATGTATCTGTTCTCAAAGTTTAATTATCTGCATTATATCATTGAAAGGAAACTAAAAGGTAAGTTAGATCACTTTATTGACCCCAGTTCAAAATCTTTCAATAATTTTCTATTAAAAGAAGAATAGAATTCAAGTTCTTTAGGTGGTTTTCAAGGCCCTTTCTGATCTGGCTTCTGCCTTTCTTCTAGCTTCATACTGTGCCACGGTGTCCCTTGCTCAGTAAGTTCCACCCGTTATGGCCTTCTTTCTGTTCCTACAGTGCATTAAGATCTTTTCCACATCCAATCCTCTTTGTTGTCCTCTTCCTAGAATGTTCTTCTTTCCACTCTGTCTGTCCAGTCCCTTCACATCTATCACTTCTCAGGTAAATAGAATGTCTCTTGTTTTTCCTTTGACCACTTACTCTAAAGTAGGACCTCCTTCATAGAATTATCATGGTTTATAATTATAAATAAGCATTTCCTTGTTTATTATGTGTCTTGCCCTCTTAACCATAAGCATCTTGAAGGTCAGTGCCATGTCTGTCATTCCCATGCTAGCCCCAATGTTTAGCATAGTGCCCAACATAGAATAGGTGCTCATTAAATACTTCATGAATGAATAGTTATGCTTCTCAATTCCCAATCCCTTCCCTGATTTGTTCCAGAGTTTCTGTCTCATATTTCATCTCCAGTCCCCTCTGGTCCTTTACATTTTTTATTTGTTCTTTTTAGATATACATGACAGTTGAGTATATTTTGACATATTATACATACATGGAGTATAACTTATTCTAATTAGGATCCCATTCTTGTGGTGTACTGGTCCTTTACATTTGAATATTCCTTCTTTGAACATACTATATTTTGAAATTATCTTACCCTCCAAACTGTCTTCCTTTCCTAATGATAATTATACATATCAATGTTATAGTAACCTCACCCAGGACTGAAGTCTAGAAGTAATCTTTAACTCCTTGCTCTTTTCTCCATCCACTCCTCCCCAAAAAGTCCTTTAATCGGCTATAATATCACTTGAAGATATCTTTTTCTTCACATCTCATAGTTATCACCTTTGTTCAGGCTGTTATTACCTATAGTCTAGGGAGCAATCTCTAATTTTTTTGATCTTGTACCCCACACAGGTTTTTGATAAACGAACAGTCATCCTCAACATATATATATACATATGTATATATATATATATATATATACATATTAGATACATATAATCCAGTAATAATGTACTGTCATTCTTCACTGTATTACTTCTGCTTTAGCCATTCAGATATATTTCATAGTTCCTAAAACATATCAAGTATGTTTCACTCTGCAACTTTGTGATTGTTCTCTCTACACAACAATCCCCATTTTACCTACTCTTTCTATAGAATTCTCTGTGAAACTTTTTCTGAGGTCCTCCCCATATATAAACAAGTTCTACCAGCACCACCACCACCATGGAGGTTACTTGGCTATTAGTATAGATATCTGTGAGTGGGTAGAACACTGAATTATAGCTATCTGCTTTTGTTTATTTCTCCCCCTGGACCAGAAGTTTCCAAAGACACACAAACAGCAGTAAAAGTGAGTACGTGGGCTGGGGATATAGCTCAGTTGGTAGAGTGCTTGCACTGCAAGCATAAAGCCCTGGGTTCAAATCCCCAGCACCACAAAAAAAAAAAAGAAAAACACACACACACACACACAAAAGTGAGTACTTGCCCCCCATTACATATATATGTGTGTGTGTATGTGTATTACCATGTGTATATGTGATTGTATATTACCATATTATATATTATATATAATACCATATGCATACTATGATATATACATTATGAAATATTAAAAATATAAAAATAATTAGAAAAGGATGAGTTAAACATAAACATGATGAGAAGTTATAACCTGTTTTTCTTCCTCCCAAGATATCATTTTGAATACATCCTTGAGATAGCATGGTTACTCCTATTTGGAGGTCTGTGGTCTGCTCTACACCAGTGTATTAGTCTCCAACCTATGTTAATCTCTCCCTGTGATATACCTCTAGAGCACTTCATTGACATTTTCAGTACTTCTTATACAATCACATGACTTGAAATTAACAAAAAACTTTTAATGATTATTTTCATCCAGCAATATTCACTGATTACCTCTATCATACTGGAAAGTTTTCTGGGACCTTGGGTTACCACAGTGATCAAGACAGACAAAGCCTCTGTTCTTATGAAACTTACATACTGGGGAGGGGGAGAGAGAAAGAAATAAACCAGATAATTGTATCATCTGAGTATAAGCAGTTTGAAGATCTATAATGCATTAAAGTGAGAAAATAATAAGCTTTCAAAATAGGCAGACCTGGATTCAGATCTTGGGTTGACCATACATAAAATCTGTGATTTAAGGAAAGAACTTAATCACTCTGATTTTGTTTCCTCATCTGTAAAATAAGATTAGTAATTCTCTTCTCAAATGGTGCTTGTGAGAATTAATAAGATAATACATAACATTTCTAGCATGAATTTCTGACCAGTGATATTTTAAAAATATATTTTGCAAAATGCTCATAGCTAGACCAGTTTATATACAATAATCTGGCTCTATTTAGAGACATTTATAGTAATTCCAGAAATAGGAAATGGGAATTCTATTTTCAGTTCACCTTAATTGTATAATTTTCAGGGTAGATTTGAATGTGAAAGGAATATAATTTGGAAAATGTTAAGAAAGGGGTGTATGGAGCTAATTATCTGCTTATGATAAGAAAAATAATTGCTGTTGACAATTTACCTACCTCACAACTTTCCTGGAAGGTGAAGAATTGGCAATTCATCTTTACTGACTATTAGGTGCCCTTGAGGCAGCCTTGAGCTTCACAAATTAGAACAGAGTAGATAGAAGCAAACATAAAAGAAGAACAAAAGGAACCCAAAATTGTCTTTCATGTTCAATCTCTCACCTTCCTATATAAAATGGCCTCAGCCTACTGAGTTAAGATATTTACCATTTTCTTCCCGTGAGTTTTCCATCTGAAAGATGTTCACAATATAGCAAAGCCTAATAAAGCCTCTGCTCCCCCACTTACCACAGAGATAAAGACAGAATACTAATAACCAGGACAGTAAAAGGCTATAACACCTAAGCTCAATTAAGTAAGTAGTGGTGACTGGGGCATAGGAGTCACAAGTTTCAATGTGACTTCTGAGAAAACACTAGTATTAAATAAAGACTAACGATTATGAATATACACACCTAGGGGATAAAAACACACTGAAGGGGCATATGTCACTCTTTGTTTAAAGTCACTCTCATGGCCAATCTGAGTCAATATTTCATTTGATTATAGTTATACAATTTTTATTAAAACATTCAATTTTCAAATTGTACCAGAACTTATTATATGTTCATGTAATAACATTAGCAATTAATGTCTTTTGGATGTTTTATAAATAACTAGTAAACAACCCCCCTGGGGTGCCCTTCTCTCTCTCCCTCCCTCTTTCTCTCTCTCTCTCTCTCTCTCTCTCTCTCATTCCACTACAAACAAACTCTGAAACTAAAAAATAGCAATTGTAACGCTGAGCTAACCAGGATTTTCTGAATCCTATCTGTCTTTTTCTGAGGATTTGTGTATTTTAAATTCTAGCTTCTCATCACTTGTCTGTAATGAAATAATTGACAAAAATACATATCTGTCAAGGAACTTCTAAAAATTTTTAATATTCATAAACTTTAACCTTTATGACTAATGTCATGTCGCCTAGGAACCGTGCATTAAACTTCATAAATATTAGACCAATCCTTTCAAGCTCAATCTCTCCAAGCCTATCATGAGTGATCAAAAGCAGAAAATAGAAATGAGTAACCGAAAACTGCCCTTTGATACTCCAAGACTGATGACTTACCTGGTAAGTTGTGTGATGTTGAAAGAAAATTACCAGTATAGTCAGCAATTCATTCCCACTGCTAGGGTAACAAGGTTCATCCAAAGCATGAAACAACAAATGGAAGGTCTAATTTTATTTTTATTCATGAATGCAAGAGAATCACTTTAAGTTCAAATATAGCAAAGGAAGACTTTAGTTATGGTACAGAGTTGAAAGAGAGTGTAGCTCATGCACAATCATTTCATTTGAAGCAGGGCTTGATGTATTTTGACCATCTCTCTATGGCATCCTTGAAATGAATAGTGGGTTTATGTGACAGGAAAAAATAATGCAGAAAAGTAATTAGTTGACCAGGAATTAAAGGAACACAAATAGACCATTAGGAATTTTATTTTGAGTCTAACTATGGAAGTAAGTTTTGACTCTCTGTGCTAACTAATGTTAAACTTTATTAGTCATTTGAATATGTCATTAAGCATTCCTACTTAAGTGTTTGGTATTCATTAATTAAATTTATTAACATGATGCTTGCCATTCCCACTGCTCTACTAAGATAATCACAGTCTCTATTTTCTTATATACCCAATCCAGAATTATGATCTCCATCATAATATTAACAATAACAATTGCCATCATTGAATGAGTACATATGATGTGCTGGGTATACAGTATAGGTTTTAATTTAATCCTCACTATATGGTCACTACTTCTCTTGGTCCATTTTATGTTCCTCTAATTTATAAAAAGAGGAAATTTATTTCTTATTGTTCTGGAGTTTAGGAAGTTCAAGGTCGAGGGGCTTGCATCTGATGATGGCCTTCTTACTGTATCATCCAACAACAGATGACTGAAGGGCAAGAGAGTGCACACGTGAGAGCAAAAGGAAGTGGACCAGACTCATTCTTTTATCCAGTAATTCACTCCTAGAATAACTAACTCTCTTTTTTCCATTTCTCCCATACCAGAGATTGAACCCAGGGGTACTTATCCACTGAGTCACAATCCCCAGCCCTTTTTAAATTAGATTTTATTTTTTTCAAATTTTGAGACATGGTTTCACTAAGTTGCTTAAGGCCTCTCTAAATCACTGAGGTTGGCCTTGAATTTGCAATCCTCCTGCCTCAACCTCCCAAGCCACTGGGATTACAGGCCTGTGCCACTGCACCCAGCACTCACTCACTCTTGAGATACCAGCATCAGTTCATTCATGAGGGTGGAGCCCTTATGACCTAAGCATCTCTTGAAGGTGTCACTTCTCAACATTTGCACTGGGGACTAAGTTTCCAACACATACTTTTTGGGGATGCATTCAGTACTATTATCATCCCCTTTTCACAGATGAGGGCATTGAGGCTGAGATGAGGTTAGATATTTTATTTAGGGTCAAATAAATAGAAAACAGTAGACCTTGAATAAGTTTTTGCCTGTTTTACCTTTAAAACCTATTACAAGTCTTCTACTTCCGTCTATACCCCTTACAAATTTAACACATATCAGGTAGAACTAACTCTTTAAAAATATGAATCTAAGTCATGACATATCAAATCCTGCTTAAAACCTCTCCTGGCTTCCCATTACAATTATAATTAAAACCAATTTCCTTACTCTGGTCTACAAAGACATCATAATCAGACCCTTGCCTCCTTCTAGAACCTACCTCATGTATGTCTCCCCTTTATTCATTCCCGTCCAGCCACACCAGCCTTCTGTCTATTTCTAGAACATGTCAAATTTGTTTCCACATAAAGGATTTAAAATCTACTATTTCCTTTAATTAGAAGATTTTGCTCCAGATATTCACTGGCTAATTCCATCATGAAATGCAAGCTTCGACTCAAATTTCAGTTCATTAGTAAGGCTTTCTCTGACTGCTCAATCTAAAGTAGCTTCCCTACCCACTTCCAGCCATTACCATATTGCCTTATTTCATTCTCTTAAGAGTGTTGTCACCATCTGAAAAAATTATTTATTTTTTTTACTTTTACAGACTTCATTTTGATTCATTGTACACAAATGGGTACAACTTTTCATTTCTGTGGTTGTGCATGATGCAGATTCACACCATTCATGTAATCATACATGTACATACAGTAATGATGTCTATCTTGTTCCACCGTTTTGAAAAATTTATTTTTATGGCATTATCATCTGCTTCTCCTACCCCATACAAAAATAAGTACCATGAGTGCAGAGGCCTTGCCAATATTCACCACTACTATGGTCCCAGTGACTAGAACAGTGCCTGGAACAGAAGAGCTCAGGAAATATTCTGAAATCAAATTCAGTTTTGTCTGATTTGAGAGTACTAGCTCTCAGCCACAATGATAAACCACATCCTAAAGATAGACTTGTTCACCATCCTCCTTCAAAACTCATCAGTGGTGCCATTATCTACAATAAAGTTCTAACTGCTCAGTATTGCTTTAGAGAGTATTCATGTCACATCTAGACTGTCTTTCCATCTGACCTCCTCCTGCACCCTATCACATGTATTATGACAGAAACACATCACAGAATCTGGATATTCCTTACACTTCTCCACACTGCCACCTTCCCGACAAAATTCCTACCTGGAAAATAGATACATCCTTCCCATCCAAGCTCAAATCATACCTCTTCTCCAAAACTTTCCTTGCCCTTCTCACTCAAAATCAATTTCTCCTGCCGGGCACGGTGGCGCATGCCTGTAATCCCAGCAGTTTGGGAGGCTGAGGTAGGAGGATCGCGAGTTCAAAGCCAGCCTCAGCAACTTAGCGAGGCCCTAAGCAACTCAGTGAGACCCTGTCTCTAAATAAAATACAAAAAATAGGGCTGGGGATGTGGCTCAGTGGTGAAGTGCCCCTGGGTTCAATCCCCAGTATCCCCCCCAAAAAAAATCAATTTCTCCCTACAGAATTTCCCCCATGGTATTTTGTAGATTTTATTTAAATTTTTTTTTGTACCAGGGATTGAACACAGAGGTGTTTAACCACTGAGCCACATCCTCAGCCCTTTTTTGTATTTTATTTAGAGACAGGGTCTCACTGAGTTGCTTAGGGCCTCACTTTTGGTGCAGCTGGCTTTGAACTCTTGATCCTCCTGCCTCAGCCTCCCAAGCAGCTGGGATTACAGGCATGTGCCACCACGCCTGGCTACTTCATAGATTCTAAAACATTCAGCAATGTGCCTCATAATGAAGTTATATGTCTGTCTCTGTCTCCAGACTGTTATCTCTATTATCTTCTTTTCTTTTGCAATGTGCCTCCTCCTTCCTGGGGATTGAACCAGGAGTGCTTTTCCACTGAGCTACATCCCCAGCCCTTTTTATTCTTTATTTTGAGAAAGGGTTTGTTAAGTTGTTGAGGCTGGCCTCAAACTAGTGATCCTACTACCTACAGAGCCTGCAGATTTACAATGTGAAGCCCCAAGCTTCACATTGCTTTTGATAGAGAGTCTAGAACACAATATCTTCTCTCAAATGTTGAACTGAATTAAATATATGTGGGCTCTTCCATCCCTATCACCACTCATATATAGTGTTTACGTTATTTTTTTAGCTGTTGCTTTTTAATTGCTTTAGTTTAGTTGACTTGGGTATGTCATTTTTCCCAAATAGACTTTAAGGTAGTAAAACCTGTTTCTTGAAGGTCATTCTTTGTCATTTCTGTTCAGTACTATTCACCATCACTTTGTACTCCCCCATTATTATTCCATTATGCTTTATATGTTTCTGAATATATCAAGTATATTCTGTATCAACAATGAGTGAAGAATATCTAACTAAACAAATAAATAAATGGATTAAAAGGAAGACTTCCACTAAGTTTATTCTGAAAAGTTAAAAAAGATAGCATGAAAGAGCTCCAAGTAGTTATTCCCTTTCTCTGTTTCCAGTGGAACATGCTCACCTGGGGAGAGGAGTTATGTTAGCAGGTCTAGGCTGCTGACCAGAGGCAGGAACGGGTGATCAGAATCCTTTGGGTCATGACTCTGACAGAAGATTTACAACAAGATTTAAGAGCAAAGAGAAGATTAAGCAGACAAAGCAGAGTCAGGGTACTATACTTGCCTTTCCTTCCCTCTATCCCCCCACAACCCCTAACAAAGACACAAACAATTTTGGGATGCATAAAAGCATAAATTGATTTTTCCTTAGCATTATTCCTTCAAATTGCTAGGGCATGCTTGAAAATGGGTAGTTCTCAGGAGTAACTGTTAGTCAGGCAAATAGCAAAAAGTGATTGTGTTCATGAAGTTTATACATATCCTTGGAAAGAAAGACAACTATCACAATATTAGAAGACTGGTAAATATTTAGTGGTTAATTAAGAGGTTTCATTGGCCATGTTTATTTGTATTTTAAACACAAAATTTAGTCTCAATAAGCATCAATATTTAAGACATCTTCTCTTTTTTTGCCCAAGATGAATTATGGCATATTCTAGATGAGTCAGACCAAACAAATGTCTCCTGTGTTTTTCTAGAATAAACATTTCCCAGAGGCAGAACTCTGCCCTTGGCCCTGCCTATTAACACACAAGGCTGCTTGAGTTTTTCTATAAACATAAGAAAGAGGAAGAGAAGGCTAAGGAGGAGGGAGAGAAACACAAGCCAAAAATTTTTTAATGAATAAATTAAACATTGAGTCCCTTGAGGAAAACTAATAGGCTTGATGGTTTTTGTGTTTGGTGAGTTGTATGATTGTTGTAGGAAGACCTCCTCCAGCCATAGGCAAAAAAATAAAACAATAGCAAAGAAAAACGCAGGAATTGGAGAAATGACTCAACCTCATTACACTACCTAGAACAACCACACCGATCAAGCTGTAGTTAGGAAGCCTTGGGCAAGTAAGAAAAATTAAAAATAAAACAAAACTTCACCAAGATGCCTAAGCATGTGTGGCAGAGTCTCCAGGGGAACTTTTCTTGATCCACACTGTGAAGTAGAGAAAGTAAAAGAATGATGAATAATGAACAATGAAGCATGTCAATTCTGTGGTAGCTAAAGAAAGAAATTTTACCCTGGGAATCAAAAATAGTCTCTTGACAACTTAGTATAATTATACCATCAGCCAGCAACCATAGAGAATATTCTTTGATTGAAGCAGGTCTTTAATATACCAGCCAGGCCATGAAAGAAGGAACTGTTAATGGTACAGTAAATAATAGCAGTATTCAAAAAGGTCTGTCTTTTAGGTTTCAAAAATAAAATTCCCCTTACTAATGCAATCACTTCATGCAAGTAGGCTGCGATCTATTCCTTTTTTCATATAATGGATGAATTGAGATTTCATTTTTTAAAAGTCTGACATATTTTACTTCAACTCCAGGTATATTATAGCTTAACATAATAGACTCCTATAATCTATAACTGACAACTAAATACACAATCTAATGCCCACTCCTAGAGGTATCTTTGTCATTCTACAAACACTGACTTCTTATATTTCTTTGCATGGTAGAAAAGTTACTTTTTGTATATAGTATAGAAAATCATCTTTAGAGCAACTATGTTGAAATTGTTGCTGACCAGAAAGTATTAAGCCCAGTGAACTATAATGAGCCTGGAATACTATGAGCCACTTAAACAAACAAATGTCAAGATGGTTTGGGAAAAGAAGAGACACATACAAACACCCTCCCGGAAATGTTGTAGAAGAATGGATTACACTTACATGCTCTAAAGTAAATGATATTATATTAAGAAACAGATTGAAATCCATCAAACTGGAGATTCCTCAGAAATATATAAAATAATGTATTTAAATATCATAAGGTTGTATATCTAATACATGTGATTCTTGAAATTTCTGAATTCTAATGAAAAGGCACTTCCTGTCAGACCAAGAAAGTAGAAGTTAAGGACATAATGTTCAGAGCAGTATTATTTAAAGCACAATAAGGGGACTATGTGCATCAGATTCAGATTATTTAGTAGCAAGATTGATTCCAGGATTTTTTTTGTTGTTTTTTTGGTACTAGGGATTGAACCCAGGGGCACTCCACCACTGAGCCACATCCCCAGCCCTATTTTTGTATTTTATTTAGAGACAGGGTCTCACTGAGTTGCTTAGAGCCTTGCTAAGTTGCTGAAACTGGCTTTGAACTCTTCGATCCTCCTACCTCAGCCTCCCAAACCGCTGGGATTACAGGCATGCGCCACCGCGCCCCGTGCGCCTGGCTGATTCTAGGTTTTATAAACCCAGACATGTCAACAAATATCTGGAATTTCTCCTTACAACAATGTTCCTAGGTTATTCCGTGGTCATGAACATTTTGCAAATGCTGGTTTAGGTACTTATTCTGTTTTATTTTTCTGGGTTCTTCCTTTAATGCTGTAACAAATCTTCCTAACTTCTTTGTGTAAAAGGTCACTAATATACTAAATTTGTACATTGCCTTATTCCCAAATGATACCAACATACAAGGTTTTATGGGGTTAAAAAAATAACCCTACTTGCTGAAAAGGGACTTGATGTTCTCTGCAAACCCCAACCTTTATTTATGTAAAGACTAATTCAAGGTCTTTTGGATACTTCAATCTAAAAGGCCTGTTGAGCCGGGCATGGTGGCTCACACTTATAATCCCAGCGACTCAGGAGGCTGAGGCAAGAGGATGGTCAGTACAAAGCCAGCCTCAGCAAAAGGGAGGTGCTAAGCAACTCAGTGAGACCCTGTCTCTTAGCGAAATACAAAATAGGGCTGGGGATGTGGCTCAGTGGCTGAGTGCCCCTGAGTTCAATCCCCAGGACACCCCCACAAAAAAAAAGGTTCTGTGCCCCTAAATTCAATCCCCAGGACACCCCCACGAAAAAAAGTTCTGTTGAGACAAACTGGTAAAGTATTGACATATTTTAAATATTTGATCAGCACATAATGATTATACATATTTATGGGGCACAGTGTGATATATACATATGTAATGAGTATATATAAATATGTAATGAGTGTATGGACTGAACCTGGTTCTACCACTGAACTACATTCACAGCCCTTTTTATTTTTTATTTTGCAATGGGCTTTCTAAAATGGTGAGGCTGGCCTTGAACTTGCAATCCTTCTGCCTCAGCATCCCAAGTCACTAGGATTATAGGCATGTACCACTACACAGGGCTTTTTAAATTTTTTTTTATAATGATGACTATTAGAAAACAATGGAAAATGACACTTTAATATTTACTCAATAGAATATGAGAAACTCTTAGAGAAAAACTGTTTATACCACACACAGAAAAGCCTGTTAAATTTTTTTTTTTTACCTGAGCATGTTAAAAAAAAAAAGAAAAGAAAATGGCTCTGTCTTCTGATATAAATATTGCAGTCAATTGCGGAAGGTTCACACAGCACTGGTTTACAATAAGCTCCAAAACTTTTTGGGTCTTTCTGGTGAACTTAATTATCACAGTGTCTTTTAAGCCCCATATGGGCAATTTCTATTAATTATAATGCTGCCTACTGCTGAGAGCAAAACTGATCCACTGCACACTCCAGAGTGGGTAATCCTTGCCAGCAGGTCACTTATGCCTCCCAAGGTTTCCTTTTAACACAATTAATGATGACGATGATGGTGGTGATAATAATAATAATAATCCTTAATGCTTACTCAACACATTCTATTAAGATAGCTGGAAAATTAAATAGGGCTCGCAGAATGTCATTTCCTTGACAGTGAAAACATAGGGTACCATATTGCAAAGGTCCAATTACATTTTGGTGATAATTTGAAGTTTTGTTTTGTTTTGTTTTGTTTTGTTTAGAAATTAGGTCCTAAAGACATCCTTGAATTAAAAAGACTCAAAACACCTTTAATGAGCAGCCATAAGACAACTCTAGATTTACTACAAAGCTATATCCTCTATTGAATAAGATTTTGCTCTCCAATAACTCATAGCAAAATAATTTCCAAGGAATATATGTAGCAGGTAACTTTGCTAAATAAAGGGGGAAAATAACCTCATAGCTCTCTACTGAGTTTTGCAAAATATACCCTTACTATATTAACTAAATAAAAGGAATATGCCCCCCCAAAGCAGCTACTACCAGTTACTAAATATGCTAATGTATCCTTGTATCCTTAGTAGATTCAAGAATGAAGACTGTAGCTTTCGTTTCAGGAATACAGTGAGGGTCAAATGTGTTTCCTGATGTTGCACTCACAGATGGCTCCCAAGTTGAAGTTATTTAGTTTTTCTTTTTTTTTTATTTAGTACATTATAATTAAACACAATAATGGAATTCATTACTGCGTATTTACACTTGCATATGATATAATATAATTTAGTCAATTTTATACCCCAGCATCTCCCCTTTCCCTTCCCTCATCCCTCCTCTTGGTCCCATTCCTCTATTCTATTGGTCTCCTTTCTATTTTCATGAGATCCTCCCCCCCAATCTTATTTTAATTTTCTTTTTTCCTCTCTAGCTTCCACATATTAGGGAAAACATATGACCCTTGACTTTCTGAGTTTGGCTTATTTTTCTTAACATAATGCTCTGCAGTTCCATCCAGGATAAATTTAATTCAACATTTAAGAAGACAAATCTAAATCTATCTAATATTCTCTATACACTTAATATATAGGAATATATAGGAACAAAACTTGCATCAACATTTAAACAAAAATGTTGTTTAGTAATAGAGCTATAGTTCTTTCATTCATCCCTAGTTCCTTAGAAAAGTAAAATGAAGGAGTCAGAAAAATCTTACCTTTATGGTCCTTGCTATGAGTCTATGATTATGACACAGCCATTAAAGAATGACTTAACTTTCCACATAAGTTAGAAGGAAAATACAGTCTAAGAGGAAGTATTTCCTGTTTCAGTATGAATATTTCTAATGCACTGGCATCAAACTGTAAAGCTGTTTCTCATAAAAGTAAAATTTATTTATTTAATTTTGTCATTCATTTATTTTGAGACAGGATCTTGCTCTGTTGCCCATGCTGGGGTCTAACTCATGATCCTATTATCTCAGCCTCGCAAGTAGCTGGGATTACAGTAGTGCACCACCACACCTGGTATTATGGTTTGGATATGATTTATCCTCCAAAACCTGTGTTAATGCAGCAATATTTAGAAGTAAAATGATTATATTAAAAAGCTGTGACCTAATCACTGATCCTAGTTAGAAAGGACTGAGTGGGTGGTAACTGTAGGCATGTGGGGCATGACTGAATGAAGTTGGTCATTGGGAGCCTGCCCTGGAAGGGTTCATCTGCCCTGTGGCCCATTCCCCTTGATCTCTGCTTCCTGGCTGCTATCCTCCGCCATGCCCTTCTACCATGATGCTCCACCTCATCTTGGGCCTAGAGCAATGGAGTTGGCTGTCCATATACTAACCTCTGAAACTATAAGCCAAAGTACACTTTTTTTCCCATAAGTTGTTCTTGTTGGGTGTTTAGGTCACAGCAATGAAAAGCTGACTAATAAAACCGGCTTCAGGTAAAATTTATTATAAAGCACTTTTAATTATATGGGCTCCAAAGACACTTATTTTCTAAAGACTATAAAGACTAACTTATAGGGCAGGATCATTACAAAACAAGGAGCTCACCAAAACCACCAAAAGCCTTTTATACTATCATTATATTCACCATTCAAAAAAAAAAAAAAAGGTATTTAGAACTATCATTGTGTTAATCTGCTCAGGCTACCATAACAAAATATCAGCCTGGGTGGCTTAAACAACAGAAATTTATTTCTCACAGTTCTAGAATCTAGGAAGTCCAAGACCAAAGTGCTGGAAGATTTGATATCTGATGTCTAATGATGGCTTATTCTTTATAATTGGTGATTTCTATGTGTCCTGATGGCAGGAAGACAAGGCTGTTCTCTAGGTTCTCTATTATAATGGCATTGATTACATTCAGGAAAGATGGGGGACCATGATGGCTCACTCACCTCTCAAAGGCCTCACCTTCTAATATATCATCCTAGCAATTAGGTTTCAACAATACAAATTTTGGTAGAATATGAACTTTCAGACCGTAGGCACTAATACCTTCCTGAGGGTGCATCCTCAAGACTCCTGTAACCATATTCTTTCCCAAAGGCATCATCTCCAAATACCATTGGAAGTTGGGACTTCAACATATGAATTTGGGAGGACACAAACATTCAGTTCATAACAATCATGTTTCCTGCCACAACAAATTTTCAACATCTTTGCTGAGGGACAAAGATTTAAAGACATAGGTTGTAATAGACTGAATGTGATACAAAGTAAGAGTTAAACAATATAAGCATTTAATCTGAATAATTTCGTCCTTCTGTGAAAAAGTGCCACCCCACTGGCCCCTCTCTGCCAATAGCCTTAGTGTTTGCCTAGACTGAATATTTAAATGCACCAATTCTTCGATTTACCCTGTCTGTTTACATATTTACAATTATGATCATTTCCATAGTGAAATACAAATTAATTGAAAAAATATTTTTCTGGGTTGCCTTCAGTGTATGAAGACCTCCCTTCCTAAAAAGAAAATGCAGTGTTCAGGGGGCTTCTTTTATCACTACATATGAATTGCGCTTCCCGGGTGGGAGTGTGACTTCTCACATTAAACAAAGGTCCAGCTTCAGCTGTATATTGTGGGAACAGCAATCTAAGGTACAATTTTTGTCCTTGTTCATCACCATGGTGCATCTATTTTCTCACTTTTAGGAAACTCGCAGGAAAACCAGAAGCATAATTCACTGAAAAAATATTCCAAACAACTCCAGTTTACAGAGCAAAATACAATTTTAGGACAGTATCATTGGATATCTGATTTTCTTAATAAATCTAACTGTAGTTTAACACGTGATTTGGGATTCTGGTCATCTAAGTATATATTTCTCGTTTCTGTTTAAGAAACCACCAAACCACTGCTGACTGGAATATTTTGCATGATTTTGGCTCAAAAATTATTTTTATATTCCTAAATAGTCAGTTCAATCTCTCTCTCTCTAGTGGTATCCCAAAACATCTATAATTAGAATGGATTTTTTCCTCTCTTTTCAGTTATTTCAAACCCTAAAATGTTACTAGTAGTTTCCATCACTTTTTATACAATATTATAAATTCACATATATTCAGTGACACCACTTTTCAAGCATTTCTTTCAAGGAACACTGGGTCTACTTTTAGATGAGCAAATTTCAAATTAATTTATGCCTACTAATTCTGAGATTTGATTTGAAGTTTCTTAGCTCTATATTACTTCATGGATATGACAATCATAATCAGTTTCTGCACACAAAGTGTGGGTAATTTAGAGATCTAAAATTAGTATGAACAAATTATTTAAAGGCATGCTGCATAAGAAAAAGATTAATCAGGTCATACAAATGGCTGAAGTGTCCCTAATCTGAGGTCTCACTTATTTTCTTCTTTATCAGCAACCTTTCCAAAGGTAGTATGGGTTTCAATTTGTGAACTTATGGAAAGTACAGCTATTTGTACTAAATAAAACAAAAACAAAGCAAAACAAACTAAAAAGAAAAGCAAAAACAAAGAAAAAATTCCACGATGATCTGTCATCCATAATAGAATTCAGGCATTTTTGAAAACATGTACTACTACACCTGGCTGTCCAATTTTTAATTGAAAATTTTACAAAATAAATGTGTAGTAAAGTTTAATATAGAGACTTAATAAATGTTTTGATCAATCAGAACTTGAACTAGATGATTTACATATTCTTATTACATGTCCTTTCCTTAATACATGTGATTTTAGTCCAGCAAAACTGGGCAATTTTAGACTTACTATTTACTTTTAGCTATTTTTTTTAATGGAAAACTTATAAAAATGTTTATCTTTCCTAAAATATAAGAAAATCTAATTGCAAGCCCATAAGCATAGATGTAATGTATGTGGAATTTCTATTTTCATTCTGTCCAATACTATATGATGGAATGAAAATGCCTTTATGGACAAAACTGACTAACTAAATTTTGAGTGGGTTTCAGTTTCTGACTTTATGACATTTAATGCCATTATTATTATTATTATTATTATTATTATTATTATTATTATTTGTGTGTGTGTGTGTGTGTGTGTGTGTGTGTGCGCACGCACGCGCGCAGAATGAAACCCAGGACTTCATACATGCTAGGCAAGCACTTTACCACTGAGCTAAACTTCTAGCCCTTAAATTAGTATTATAACTTTAAAAACTGTCTTCTTTTAAGGCATATTTTAATATCTGCAATTATCAAAAATAACATTACACAATGCATTTTGGAGTTGTGAACCCTACAGTTTATAGTAGTCATATGTTGGATACTTATCTGATATATTAACCAAGGAGCTTTTCTCTTCCACATTCCAAGGAAGATGGGCTAGTACTTTGTGGGGGAAATTGTTGTAGCTCACATTCTCTACTTCTAAGTCTACGGTCTATCTTAAGCAAGAAATATAGATCTTTCCATAGTTTTCATAAAAAAAAAAAAGCAAAGAGTTTCCAGATATGGTAGCACAAGCCTGTAATCCCAACAACTCTGGGCTGAAGCAGCCAAAACACAACTTTAGGGTCAGCCTCAGCAACTTAGTGAGGCCCTGCACAACTTGGCAAGACTCTGCCTCAAAATAAATAATAAAAAGGGCTGGGGAAGTGGCTTAATGGTTAAGTTCCCCTGGGTTCAATCCCCAGTACCAAAAGAAAACAGGGGGAAAAAAAGAAAAGGAAAAGGGAATAAAGAAGAGAAAGAAAGCCAAGATCCAGTGAGCAAATTGTATGCCAGAAAAGTTGTGGTTGATTATATAAGGAGAATTTCAGAATCGGATTTCCTAGTAGGTGTTAGGAGATGGGAGGTACACTGACGTTCAGTATCATCTAGGGTTAGAGAGCCTATTCCCGGGTAGAAAATCTTCTCTAAGCCTCAGTAAGAGATTACGTTCCACCTTTCCTTTTCAAAAATGTGTCATAAATAAAACCAACAAGATAATCAGAGGGTCCTAGCATACATGTTACATTATTAATGCATTTGGCATTATTATACAAATAAGAGGCAAAACAAAAAGTGAGTCAGAATTTAATAAAGGATTCTTATATTAATTAACACAGCTATACATGAACAAGCACATTACCACAAAATTCTACATTTAAGTTTCTGGTGTGTACGGCAGACTTAAGATCTCTAATGGACCTCTTTTCTGGAAAATCATTTTCAAAGTCTCATATTTATCAAGTTGCATTATTTCTGCCTTAATAACATGATTCTTATGGATACTAGATGACACATATACTCAAATTATAACATGGAATCTAGGCAAAAGGGGATTTAATCATTATTTGATGGATTTTAATTTCATTCTACCAGTTTTGAGCAAATAATAAATATTCCAGAAGAACTCTTCCTATGGTTTTTCTATTTTTGTCTTCCCATTTTTTGATCCCTACCTCTCTTTTTATAGCAGGTGAAATTTGCAAAATGAAGGAAGAGAAGAGTAAAAGACCATTTCAGCCCCAATGCCAACCTCTGATTTCAGATATACCTTTATAGTGTTATAGCCACAGAAAACAGATTGGAATGTTCATGTTCCCCAGGGAGATTCTCCATCGTGATTGGGAGAGTCAGCCCCACCCCAAATCCCAAATCCCCTCCCTATAGTCCACCCCAACCCCTTCCCCTCCCTATAGCCCCACCCTGGTCCCTTCCCACGCCCTATAAAAGTTGGCAAAGAAAGACCTGGCGCACGATTTCCCCACACCCCACTTTTAGGGGTAAGGGAGGTCGTCACTGGCCAGCTAAAATAATAATAATAAAAGGTTTCTTTTGGCTTTACGTGATCGGCTTGGATGACTTTATTTCCTTGGGTACAACAATAGCTGACCAGGTTTTGCACTAATTTATGATATAGTTTTTTGCCATAGTCAATTTGTACCTTAATAAAATGCTACCATCTCCTCCAAGAGGTAAACTGTATTAATGAAGTTCACAGTTACTTTAGAGAGACTGTATCCCCCCAAATGTGTTCTTGAATACTTAAAAATAAACAGCATGCAAATATCTTGTGTTTAGTTTCTAATATTTGCAGAGTACTTTGGTATCTTTTTTCTCATAGAGTCATCTTATTATCAACATACTTTACTGTACTGATTATATGTACATTTGTATGGCATAATGCCTTTTTTAAAAATTTATTTATTTTGATTCATTGTACACAAATGGAGTACAGCTGTTGTTTCTCAGGTTGTACACAAAGTAGAATCATAATCTGAAGGCATAATGCCTTTTTGAAGGTTAATTTTATGTGTTGACTATGCCAAGAAGCTCTCAGATGAAGTATTCTTTCTGGGTGTGTCTATGAGGGGTTTCTGGATGAGATTAACATTTGCATAGGGACTCAGTAAAGCAGATTTTATTCCCTCCTCTCTCGGTGGTGGGCATCATCCATCCAATGCATGAGGACCTGAATAGAACAAGAAGGGAAAGAAGAAATTCATCCCATTTTGCCTCCTGCCTGCCTACTTGAGCTGGGATATCAGTCTTTGCCTACCCTTCAAGGGAGATTTTCGTCATTGTCTTCCCTGTTTCTCAGGCCTTCCAACACACACTGTAATTATATCACCAGCATTCTTGGGTTCTCCAGCTTTATAGATGGCAAATTGTGAAACTTCTCAGTCTCCATAATTGCATAAGCCAGTTCTCATAATAAATCTCTTTCCATATACATATCCAGTAACAGTTATCCATCTCATGCTTTTAATGTAGCCCTTGCTGCTCTGCCACTGAGGCTTATTTTTTAAATGGACATGTTTTCTTTGATTCTTCTCCCTCTCTCTCTCTCCCTAACAGGATTACCTCTTTCCCATCCTAGGCAGAGTTCTGTCTTTGAACACACCCACCACAGGAACCAAGTAATTCAGACTTCAGGGATTGTGCCAGAAGATCTAAGAAATGGCTTTGTCCCAAATTAACGAGTGAATCACAACCTCCAACAGTGAACACCTGGAATGAATCACTTTTTTTAAAACCCTCTGTTCTCCTTGATGGGCAGAATCACAGCCTCTGGGACAGGAGTCCCCTGTGCTTCCCCTTTACTAGCAAAGCAATAAAAACTTCTTTTTCCTTTTTCTCAAAACCATGTCCTCGTCATTGAATTGGCATCGGGGACAAGGACTGAGCTTTTGGTAACAATCCTATTGGTTCTGTTTCTTCAGAGAACTCTAATACACACCTCCTAGCACTTCTAGAAACCTCCACAAGGTATACTGTGCCCACCTACCCAATAAATACTTTTAATACAAAATTGTTAAAATATTTAATTTGCAGAGAATATGTGTGTCAAAGAATAAAATGACCTTTTAAAATATGAAGGCTGAAAGCTTTATTGAGCTCCCATTCCCCACTGAAAATCTGAACAAACTAATAGCCAATGTCTTGCACACCAGATAGGGACAGCAACAGACCAAGTTTGACCAAGTAGGTAAGGAATTTGCCAGGATGTAGAACTTTCAGTGTAGAAACCAGGAAACTCCCAGGAAAATCAGGATGGTTGATCACTTCAAAACTAAGTGATGTGAAGGAAATAGTGCTATTGTCAAAAAAATCTAAGCCAAGAGTCAGTCTGCTTTCTGCTAGAATGCATCTTTTCAATAAACCTGAAATTGCTGATGTTTCCTTTCTTATTATTTCCTACCTGATGCTACTGATACTGCCGCATACCGGTGACAAGTTCTACTTCCTCTGGTGTTGAAGTATAACCCCAGAGAAGCACGCCAAGGCAAGCATTTTAAGCAGGTTTTATTTAAAAGTAGTAATACAAACTTCTCCTGGGTGGGAGAAGGGGGGCCATGGCTGATGTTCTAGAATCCCCCAGAAGTGAACGCACCATACATCTTTTATAGGTTAGGGTCTTTTTGTTTTGCCCCTTCCTCTGACCCTTATCTCTCCTTCCTGCCCATATGACGGTGGTGAGATGTGAATGGCAGGGGGAAGGGCCACCTGGAGATTCAGGTGGGGGGCCCAGGAGGCATTAATTAGCAACTCCCTGCCTGCAGCCTTGGGGGAGGGGCAGTTAAGCAGGTAACGCTGGTGATCAAAAGGGCTCTGGGGACACTGACATTCCAATCTCCCAGGGGCGTCTCCAACTTCCCAGACTCTGATGGTTTCCATTCCTCAGTTTGACCCAATTCCCTGATTTCTACACTAACTGCCTGTCCAATTCTGGCTTCATTACCATTTTTCACAAAACCAGCATTGTATGTCCTCTAGTTTTCTTATTATTGTGGTTACTGTTTTAATTGAAAAGATTTTTGTTTCTTTTGAAATTGTCACCTTAAAGACTCCCCTTGAACTATTTTATTGATTTTATTGATTATGAAAAATAAATCACAGATATGTATTACATGAAAATTTTTAGTATTATATCACTCACTATTCTATTTTCCCGTTCTTCTTGACCTCACTAATGGAAATAGCTGGAATTTTTCTATCTCATAAGTTTTGTATATCTAGTACATTTATTTTGCTTCTCCTGAATAGATGTTGGTCCCCACTTTCCTGTTGAGAAAATGAGGCTGAATGGGGTAAGGTGATTCAATAGGTTGTAGAACTAAGTTAGAGGATAAGCCTACTGTCCTTGATCACCTTGGGTTTCTATGTTAAAAATTACACTCTACTTTCTAGATTAATTATTAAATATATCTGACATCCATGAACACAAAAGAAATGTGACCTAAAGCCTGTAAATTAAAAAATCTACTGAAAAACATTTTCTCAACTCTGTGTGTAGCTTAGATAGCTTCATGGTTGACTTTTCTAATTATTCTCATGAGACCATAAAATTCAGCTCTCTGACAGACTGCTATTGAGTTGCTTTCCTTTATTTTCATCTTGGATATGCTGTTTGTGTTTTAAATTTTCATGGCAAACATTACTCAGAAAGTAGATTTCCCATAATATTTTAAAAGAAAACCATATTCAAGAGCTGGAAAGATGAGGGGGAAGAGGAACAACAGTTCTGATTTGTTTGTTTGTTTGTTTTGTGGTGTTAGGGATTGAATCCAGGGCCTTGTGCTTGCAATGCAAGGACTCTACCAACTGAGCTACAACCCCACTCCCCTGATCTTTTTTTTAAGCTCAAAAGTACCCATGATTGAAGATTGTATTTCAGGGCACCCGACCAAAACTATTTTTCTTCAAAATTGAAATCCTCTTTATTTTTTTTCCTATTTACCATGCAAGAAAAAAAAATACATACCAGAAAACCATAATGCACTTTAGTGGAGAAATTTCTTGGGAATAATATTCTAGAAATGGCTGGTGTCTGGCAATTCTAGAAGTGCTATAATAAAGAAGTCATTTCAAAGGAATTTTCCAAACAAAACCTTTTCACTTGGAGAGATAGTTCTGCTTTAGTCAAATTCACATAATGAAGGGAAAATAAAAGTTTAAAGTTAATTCTGTAAGAGTATATGAATGCATACAAGCTTTGATAAAAATTAATGACATCAAATCAAGTTATGAAGTCAGGCAATTTATTGAGCAGAATACCTGAAAAGTCAAAATATAAGCAGTTATAAATGTGAAGAAAAATATCAGAACAAAGATCACTAAAAGACATACTTATAGTTCAACTTTAAATGACTACAGGGAAGTTTTTATTTGAATTTGGTTCATCCTAGAAGATTCCAAAATGGAAGTTCATTGAACCCTAACTTGCAAAAAGAACTGACAGCCAGTCAAGTACATTTCACTCTAGTTGATTAATGCTGATGTTACCTTCCTGGATTTGTGGTACTACCAGGGATGTTTATATCTGCCTATCTGTACATGCTTACCCCAACACTAGAAAAAAAGAGTATAAACAATATAGACTTCAAATATACAGGTAGAACATATCAATTGCTAATAAATTTAAATTCTAAATTTTGTTTTTTACACATGTCGAACCCAGGTTTACGTAACAGAAGTATTCAATTTTTTGTTGGACACTTCTATGTCCCTAAAAATTCTCATAGTGTGCATCTTTATATAATATTGTTGCTTTAGGCTTTATAAACTATGTATAACTCAAACTTGTGACCTATCAAACTGTGACTCAAAAAGTACAGTAGCAGAACATAACTTATCATCATTTATAAATGAGTACCATTTATAAGGACAGTATTTGGTAAACTTAACAAGGTAAATAGCTATTTAAACACCTACCTTAACAACACTGGTATACTTTATGATCAATTTAGGAGGAAATGATAGCATAGTCACTTGTGAAACAATGTCATCAAATAATTAAAGCCATTAAGTTCTAACATCCTTAGGAAAAATTGCCTTATTAAAATAGATTGATGAGCTATATTTTGTCATGAGCCTTGATAGCCCTATTCTACATTTAATTTAAGATATTCAGATATCACAGAGCTGAAAAAAGACATTTAAATAAAATAAATATATAATTTCCACTTGATTATTATAGTAATCTATCATAGTAAAATCATAATGCAGTATTTTCTATCAAACCATGGTTCCTGCTGTAATTCAAAGACCATAGCAAAGACAATAAAATACCCTTCATGTTCCACATATATTTGCTGTCATCCACAAGGAACATCTATTTCTGAGGTTACCTATATGTTTGAGGTAGAAGAGAATAGAGTAGTATTGTTAAAGTTGTAAAATTGTAAGAAAAGTTTTGATAATTTTAGCATGATATGAAGAGCTATTTTTGGTCCTTTTAAAAATTATTTTATATCTCCTCCTCTGTCAATGATGCATACTAAACTATTTACAGATAAAATATGATGAATCTGCTTTAAAATACTCCAGTAGTACCTACATACAAACAATGGGTAGGATAGCTGAATCAAAAATTGGATAAGTATTAATAGTTATGGAAAATAGTGATAGTTACATGCGGTTGATTATATCATTCTACTTCTTTTTGTAGGTGGCAGTGTCTGTGTTTTAGTCTTTTCCTATTGCTATGTCAAAATACCACAGGTTGAATAATTTATAAAAAACAAAAATGTATTTCTCCAAGTTCTGGAGACTAGAATTTTCAAAATCAGGGGCCAGCAGATTTGGTGTCTAATTACAGTTTGAATCTGGAATGTCCCTCAGAGGCTCATGTGTTGAAGGCTTGGTACCCAGTGCAGTAGTGTACAGAGCTGGGGCTCTTGGGAAGTGATTGGATCATGAGAACTCTGACCTCTTCAGTTTAATCCTTTGGTAGAGTCATAATTTGGTAGCATTATTATGAGGTGGTAGAAACTGTAGGAAGTGGGGCCTAATTGGAGGAGGTAGGTCCTGGGAGTGTGCCCTGGAAGGGTATATTTTGTCCCTGACTCCTTTTTCCCTGTCTTTCTCTCCTTAGTAGCTGTCATAAGCTGAGAAGCTTTACTCTACCACACCTTTCCTCCATCAGTTCAGCCTCACTCAGACCCAAAGCAAAGGAGTCAACCAATCATGGACTGAAACCATGAATTGTGAGCCAAAGTAAATCTTTCCTTCTTTAAATTGTTAGTGTCAGGTAGTCAGTCACAGCAATTAAAAAATGACTCACACACTGATGAAGCTCATTCTGTATTTTCAAGATGGCAGGACTTTTTTTGTGTTTTTATTTTTTTGTTTTTGGGGTTTTTTTTTTTTTTTGGTTCTTTTGAACCGGAGATTGAACTCAGGGGCACTTGGCCACTGAACCACATCCCCAGCCCTATTTTGTATTTTATTTAGAGACAGGGTCTCACTGAGTTGCTTAGGGCCTCGCTAAATTACTGAGGTTGGCTTTGAACTCGTGATCCTCCTGACTCAGCCTCCTGAGTCACTTGGATTACAGGCGTGCGCCACCACGCCCGGCCATGATGGCAGTTTTTTGCTGCCTCCTTACATAGGGGAAGGTGGAAGGGCAAGAGGGATGAATGCTGTGTGAAGCCTCTTTTGTATAAGGGCATTTATCCCATTCATGAAGGCAGAGCCCTTAGGACCTAATCACCTCCTAAAGGCTCCACCTCTAAATAGTGTCACATTGGTGAATAAGTTTAAAGATGAATT
The DNA here is from genome assembly GCA_020662805.1 of Glaucomys volans. Lineage (NCBI taxonomy): Eukaryota > Metazoa > Chordata > Mammalia > Rodentia > Sciuridae > Glaucomys > Glaucomys volans. Next base: position 318,963 of record JAJEJO010002349.1, read on the forward strand.
TTGGAGAAATACATACATTCAAACCATAACATCTTATGATAAAATTTTTAATTGTTTTTATCACCATTTATCCTATCTTTATGGAATTGACTCTAGTACATGTGGCTCTGTGATGTACACATGAACTGCATGTAAAAACATCACTTTGTATTCTTTCCTGAATCCAAACATGAAAGAAAATCAGCCTAAAAATGATAATCTACCACAAATACATAGCTGCTAAAAAATGTAAATTCAGCAAATTTTTTGTGTGGCCTGTCCTCAAAATGATATAATTGATGGATTCATGTCTCAAAAGTATTCGGATAATCTAAGGACCTAATTTATCTATTAATTCCCTGATATGAATCAATTGACTGTTTACTTGAGAAATACACTAGGGACTGTGAAACAAAATAAAATAGACAAGACATTGCCCCAACTGTCAGAAAGTTTGCAGATCAGCAGAGAAGATAACATTAGCACACATCAACCAGCAAAGACCTGAGAAGCTGAACTGTGTACTTCTGGTAATAATTATAAAGGAATTTATCAAAGCGAGAGTTTTGTAAAGGTCTCATTTAGGAGATTGGAATAGAACTAATCTTTTAAAAATGGATAAATTTGGGCAAATTATTTTGTATGCACAAGCAAAATTATAAAGGAAAGAATATGATGTAGATACTAAAGAGAGAATCAAGCTCAGAACAAAGGGTATGTGTTAAGAAATAATAAAAACAATAGTACTGATAATAGCAAATGTTTATTCTGTGCTGAGCAGTATTCTTATTGTTTTGTATATTTACTTCTATGAGTTACATATTGTTAATACTAGCCCAATTTTGCAAATGAGGAAACTGAGGCACAGAGAGATTAAGTAACTTGACCAAGGTCCCAGAGTTAATAATGGTAGAGCAAAGTTTTGAACCCAGAAAGTCAAGATCCAAGGATGCATGTATGGACTTCCATGCCATACAGCCCAGTGGGAAATAAGACTCAATAGGTACTTTGGGAACAGATAATGAAAGTCAGAACTTTCTAATTGATGCTAATCATATTGGTTCTTAACAGACAGAGGAGATGGGGAAAAAACTATTTCTATATTACATGTTTATGGAACACATCTCCAATACTAGAGTTGACTTCTCTCCCATCTTGACTTCCAATGACCATTACTTTTAGGGATTGTCCAAATTTGTTCAGTCAGGAAGTTGAGAGCTAACTTGTGCTCTCTCAAGTCAAAGAACCAGAAAACTGTGGCACAAAGTTTAAGCAACTTGGCTGGAAGCATGTAACTTTGTGCTGCATCAAAGAACAGAAAAAAAAATCCAAAGACTCTTGGTTTCAATCCTAGATTTCACACTCTACTGCACACTTCTCTCAGAACTATAATATAATTCTATAGGCTGAAAATGGTAGTGCATTTAACTGGATCTCAGCCATCTGTCTCACAGCTAATGACACAATGTGGTAACTATTACACAATAATTCACAGCCTGTTAGATTTTATTGCACTTCAAGCAGATAAAAATAAATAGTGCAGATACTTTTAATAATCCTTTCCATTATCATTCAGCTCAATATACAAACCCCATTGTTTATTTGACACTTAGAGTAATTCTTAGACTTTGAATAAAGTTACAGAATCTAAGATTATGATTCATACTTTTGCTATTACCTCTGACCTTAATATCAGACTAGTTCTTGACCCTATAGTTGACTGAATCTAATGATTTTTCACTCCTTTCTTAGTATCAGAAATATCATCTTCCCAAATCTCCCCACTTTAAGTTCCAGAATTAACTCTAGTTGGGTATAAAGCATTTGCATTGACATATCAGAACTACTTTCTGGAACCTAACCACATGGGATTGCCAAAGACACTGAAAGTTCCACATTCCAGGAAAACTGTCGGTTCTGGGCAAACTAGGATGGCTGGTCACCCTAATGTCCAGTACAGCTTCTAAAATGTTGGAGAAAAAGGAATATGTATGGGTCTATATAACCATTCATGTATCCATATATTGTTTAATGAAACAAAACTATGTATGTACTGATGTACAAAAAAGAACAAAAAGGAAAACTCTCCTTTAACCTCCTAGTGAGACATTTAATCTTAGTATGAGAAAACCTTCCCCTTGGAACATAAGTAAGCCTTTGCTCTAACCTTGTTAATCAGCAATGAGAAAGTAAAACACTTTTTAGTAACTCCTCAAGTTGCAGTAATGCTGCTAACATGCTGTGTTGGGGAAGTAAGATACCAATTTACCTGAAAATCTAACTAGCTCTTAATTAAAGCTAATTGTACACCCAGAATTTCTATATTGTAGGGCACTGGTCTGTGACACAGTTTTCAGCAACTACAACAGTTAAGAAATGTTGCCTTTTATTGCAGTGCAAAACCCAGTATTAGCATTGAAGCAAAATGACTCACATTTATTATTAAAGTATTCTTTGCTAAAGCCTTAATTTTACTTGAAAGCAACGAAGGAAAAAAAGGGAAGCTGATATTTGAGTAAAATACTTCCTTCTCAGAACCTTACTTAAAGGGTGGCCATTATTTCTCAGCACACGCTGTAGTCTCAAAAATACTTAAGAAATGAATTCCAAGAGTTCGCCTTCAGAAAGCTTTAAAGAAACATTCTTCCCTCCTGTAGGTATTATATTTTAAGGATTGCCAAGAATGAATGAAATAAACATTATGTTAAAAGCATCCCAAAATATTCTGAAAACATTTGCCTTTTTTTAAAAAACAGAAGATGTTTGGGGGACCAATAATAAATAGAAAATGTATTTTACAATTTCATCTAATCCACAAAATATGATTTTTCTTTACAACCTCTTAGAAACCTCTAAAAAGCCTCTTGAATGACTTTAATGGAAAAAAATAATGCTGTCAGAACTAGATTTTTAATCAGAATTAATAATTTATTTTATTTGCGCACTATAATAAAGAGAAAATGATAAGAATAGTTAGTATGTTTATAAAGAAAATGAAGCTGAGGTAGTACATTTTATTATTACAGAATTTTATTATAGAGCAAGCACATTTGAGATTAAAAACTTAAATTATACATCACACGTTTATAAATGTAGAACAGAAGATATTGACAGAAAAGCTGGGTTACATTCAGACTTATATGTCTAAAAGAAGATTGTAAGTTTAATATTTCTGAAGTTTTGTGATAAGGCCTTAATCTTAGACCATATGGAATATCAACTTGCATACATTTCCTTGGCAAAATTTCACTGCAAATGAAATGAGGAGTTAAAAACAAAACCAAGCAAACAAACAGAAAAAGAAATGGGTGCAAAGTTACTCATATGTTCTTGTTCTCATGTATTGCACAATGAAAGACATTACTAATCAGATTTAATGTTCAAGTCTTGTACCCTAGACTGACAAATTCTGTGTGCAGGGAGACTATGTTTACTCTTATTGCAAGCTGTGGCAGTATTCTCTCTAGGGAACCCTGTCCTACAATACTTTGTGGGTACCAGAATCAGGAAAAGAACTCACTGTGCTAACAATTGCAAGACTGGTAAATGCATGAACTGCTAGGTATGTGTCTTCACTTTGATGTTTTCATAATGTTATAATGAGATATTTTTGTTTTTATTTTGCCAATCAAATGTGATAACACTGAGTCAAAAGTGAGGGAGCTGGGATTTAAATCTTGGCTTTGACACTGTCTGTATAATCTTAGGTAAGATGTTTCACCTCTTAGTGAGGCCAGACTTAACAGGCAGTTAGTGTAGAAATCAGGGAATCTGGTCAAATTGAGGAATGAAGTCTGGAAAGTTGGAGACGCCCCTGGGAGACTGGAATGTCATTGCCTCCAGAGCCCTCTGATCACCAAGGTTACCTGCTCAACTGCCCCTCCCCAAAAGCTGCAGGCAGTGAGTTGCTAATTAAGGCCTCCAGGTCCCATCTGAATCTCCATGTGGCCCTTCCCCCTGCCATTCCTGCCTCACCTTTTTGCTGTGTCACCACCGCCACATGGGCAGGAAGGAGAGATAAAGGTCAGAGGAAGGGGCAGAACAAAAGAAGACCCTAACCCTATAAAAGATGGAGGGTGCGCTCACTTCTTGGGGATTCCAGAACATCAGCCAGCCATGGCCCCCCTTCTCCCACTCGGGAGAAGTTTGTATTACTACTTCTAAATAGAATCTGCTTTTACTTTTCTTTAATAAAACTTTATTTTCCACTCTACACTTGCCTCGGTTTGCTTCTACGGCGTTATTCTTCAACACCTGAGGAAGCAGAACTCGTCACCGATATGCGACGGTATCATTAGGACTTCAGAGTAGAAGAGTCACTAGATGACCTCTGAATCATTCAGTAACTAAGTCAAAGTCAAAAGGGGAGGTAATTGTTTGACCAATGTTATCAAATCACCCCAACTGTTCTTGTGTCCAGTGAGAGACAGTATAGATAAATAATTATTGATGTGGCTCTAGAATCAGATCACCCTTCCTCTTAGTACTTGTGTGACCTGGGACAAGTTTCTTATGTGTACCCCCTTTTTCTCATCTATAAAATGGAAAGGATAAAAGTACCTACCCCACAGGGTCATTATAAGGATTAACTGAAATTCCTTATGTATTACCCTAAGAGTGTTGCTTGTTTACTCCTAATACAGGCAGGAAGAATTAATGAATTATTAAGCTAAGTCCTTCTCACTTGGAGATTAGTTCAAGGGCAAAAATGGAGAAGCCAGGTTGATAAATCAAAGAAGACACTTCTTCCTAGTCTACATTGGCACTCTTTCTCCATACCCACACCCCCAGTTATTTTCTTAGCTCACTGATTCTGTAGTTCTGTATAGCATCAGAATCACTTAAATGGCTTGTTACAACATAAGTTCTTGGCTCCCAGTCCCAGAGTATCTGATTCAGTGGGTTTGGAATGGGGTTGAGAATTTATCCTTCCAACAAGTTTCCAGATGACACTGATATTGCTGGACCACTGAGAAACCACTGTATTGAATAATATCTCCCTGATTTTTCATAATCAGAGAACTATCAGGACCTCTGTAAATTGGTGAATGCCTGAGGACACAGTCTCTCATCTAATTGACTCCACAGAACAGCTTGCTAGCCTTTCTATGGCTACCAAGGTACTTGACCACACTTTGAGCCACTGATCTAGTAAATCACATTATATGTTCACTTGCTGTGTTCCAGCTACAATTGCTTTTTTTCTATTCTTAAAAGAAGGTAAAGAACCTTCCACAGAGTCCTTGTAAATCCGATGATTTACACTTGGAAATTTGATCTCTTAGATCTTCATATGACTGGGTCACCTCCTCTTTCAATTCTGACCTCCTCTTTTATAAGTGTGTGAGTGTGTGTGTGTGAGTGTGACATATGAAATCAAGAAGAGATATTACATTTTATCATTAAGAATTTAATTGCAGAGATTAGAAACTTAAATTATTATTCATACTTTTTATATACTGAACCCATTTTCTTTAGTCATTCTCCAGTTTACCACCTTCTTTTATTTCCTTCCTATTAATTATCTGATCTGCAAGCATATCATTTATTCGTGAATGTATTTACTTGCTTATCTTCTTCCACCACAGCATGTAACCCCCATGAGCTTGGAGAATTTTGCTAACAATTCTGTCCCAAACACCTAAAAGGGTGCTAGGAATAGTAAACACTCAATAAATATTTATTAAAGAAATGAATAAAACAAAAAGAAAGAACCATTTGCATCAGACCCAGTATTACCACTCCATCCAGAACAAAGGTCTCTAATTACCATGCCTACCAGACTAGTAGAGACCCCAATTTCCCTCCAGACATAAGATTTTAGTCCTCCTTAATCCAAGTTGTGTGAAGACTCTAAAAGGAAACTCAAGCAAAGAATGTTTCATAAGTGCAAAATGTACTATTTATCTAAATATAAGTAAACTAACTTCTCAAAGTGACCTAAAATAAAAAATATGCAGGATTTTGCTAGTTACACTGTTGCCTGTTAAGCCAAGGACAGAATGTTATGATGAACAGAGCAAGTTCCATCTGCAGATAAAAACAAAGCTAGTTCACCATGCAAACTGTTCTTGAGTAGCGATGCTGCTGATGGATTTTGTCAAGCGGATATTCAGTCTAGCACCATATTCATGCAAGAGAAGAGCTAATTCCACTGGGTGAGCCCAAGGAACCAGTTTCATGGTCAAATGATTGGGAAATACTGTACACTCCAGCTTCCTCTTAAGGATGCACAAACCCCGTGGAACAGAATAAAGATTTCGAGAAATCCTGCATCAAAAAGACTTTGCATTTGTTTAACCTACATTACCGATGCTTTGATCCATCCATGTGAGCAAAACACTGAAAAAAAATATCAAGCTGGTATTCCACAGCATTGATTTGTTTGCTTGTTTTTTTTTATAATAACTGACAAACTCCTAATGGCATAGCTAAATAGTCACAAGCTCATTACAACAGTAGGGATATGGACCTAAAATAAGTGGTTCATTTTATAAAGTTTTATCATTATCCAGGATTCTAGATTAATCTTCTAGTTCTTTTGCCCCCCAAAATTGCCTATGGATCTAATGCCTAATGTCTTTGAGTTCCTCCATACCTAATTTATAGATCTTTAATCAAAATCATCAGAAATAAGGAGTTGTTTTTAAAATCTCAAATAATTTGGCACTTTAGGAGGAACATGCATGGAGCAGTGAAGAAGGAAGGCAACACTACACTAGGCAGCCAAATCAGCTGTGACACATCTGAGGCCAATGGGTGACAGATGTTGCTGTCAGACCACCCATACAATCAGATCATTTGGCTGCTCTTTTTTTCCCCCCAGAGAGGGGCTTATAATGAACCCACAAATGACAAATTTTAAGTAGTTTTCTCTTTAGAAAGGAACATGGTTTTCTACAAAGAATGCCAAAAGAATTAATTCTTTGTCACTTGTGTTTATTTCTCAAGAGGCTTTTAGCCCTTGCTGTTTCTACAGCTCCGTATGACAATAGTGCAGGACACATTTACTTTTTTTTTTTTTCCAAGGGGAAGCCAGCCTTCAAAACAGTGACATCCTGGATGTTTTCCAGAAAGAGAGATTGCAAAAATCACACCTGTGGCACTAACAGACATCAATTTCCCTCTGGTGGTTGCCTACCAACTTAACTCACCAAATAAACAGGGAAGGGAACTTGCAAGCTTTTATACATGTAGCCAGGACATTTGCTTTTAAAGGATGAGTCAAGAAATGATAAATAACACCCTTTATCAGTGGGAGATAGCTAAACCCTGAGACAATTGTAAAGATTATTTTGAGCATTGTTGGCACCTGAGGCTTGAGTTCTGGGAGTTATGCAAATTCTGCTTGAAGCTAAAGAGACTCTTATCTCAGGTCTGCCAGTGTGGTTGTATTGATGGATCCAAAGCTTTGTCTCCTGCAGAGTCACACATTCCACAGGCTAAATTGATGGGTGGGTCATTCCTTCAAATGTCTGAGGGGACTACTGTCCTGATGTGCTATGCAGACCTGAAATATTGATTCAGAGACCAAACTCTGTTCTATACTCTGTTTTCCATTAATGAAATTTGTGTTATTTCCATACATAATGAACATTACATCTCTGAGGAGGGAAAGCATCATTATCTGTAAGTCACCAGGTTCCCCTGTTATTGTTTGGATGTGAGGCGTCCTTCAGAAAAACTCATGTTACACAATGCAGGAATGTTCAGAGGTAAAAAAGATTATGAGAACTGCAACTTAATCAGTAGATTAATCCAGCTGATAGATTGATAATTTGAATACACTACTGGGTGATAACTGTAGGCAGGCAGGGCATAGCTGGAGGAAGTAGGTCACTAGGGACATGCTCTTGGGGATTATATAATTTGTCCCTGGTTCCTGGTCCCTCTCTCTGATTCTGAGCTGTGAGCAGCCACTGTATTCTGTCTGATAGTCAGACCCAGAGAGATGGAGTCAACTGACCATAGACTGGGACCTCTAAAACCATGAGCCCCAAATAAATTATTCTGCCTCTAAATTGTTCTCGTCAGCTATTTTGGTCACAGTGACAAAAAGTTAACACACCCTGGTTTAAGGAAAGAAATATTGCTAGGATGCCATGTTCCCTTAATCAGAACAGTATAAACATTTAAATATGATTAAGAGAAAAAGGTTCAGAGATCCAGTGGTGGACGTTAAGGGCTCACTCCCATCATTCAGCAAAGTGAAAAACTGAAATGAATAAGAAAGGCTGCTACACTCCTATGGCATTATAAAGTAAATTCCAGAAATCGAGGAATTGTTAAGAAGGAAAATAACAGGGAATATAGGATAAAAACTTTAATTCAAGGGACAAATAAGACCGTTAAACATGGGACATTTAGACTTGGTTTTGAAATATGGGTAGGATTTCTACCTTCAAATAAAGGTAGAAATAAAGGGTTGGATGATTCAGAGAGAGTATTATAAGAGCAAAAGTAATGGTGGTAGGAACGTGTGTGGTGTGGTATGTAAAATGTGTGTGTTTAGCTGAAGTATAAGTACAGGCAAGGGAGTCATTAATGACAGGTAAAGTAAGAATGATGAATTGGAGCCAAATCATGGATGGCCTTGAATGCCAGACTAAAGAGAATCAGTAGACAATGGGGAGAAACTAAGTTTTTTGCAGAGGTGAGTGATATAATCCCTTGAATGAATTTGAAGATGTTTCTAATAGTGGTATGGAAGGTGATCAGAATTTAATAAAACACTAGGACAGATCACCTAGTTGGTTGTTAAAGGGAATTCTATATGGAAAAATGTTGATAGTCCCACAGCAATTAAAACAGAATCTGAATACTTACATGCAATGTCACTAATACCTCTTCCTATTTAGCATCCTTTATGTGTATGACTTATGAAGACCTATAGCAAAGACATAATGCTTTACCAGGTTATTTTTTTCAAATATAAAAGTTATCGATCATATGCAAAAAGGCAGTTTTATTTCATACATTTCATTGTTTGGATCATTAATAATAGAGGGCATACAAAGAACTAAAATCAAACATCCTTCCTAGACTGTGTAAGACAAATGTGATATCTTCTGAACATAAAAAGGAAAAAAAGAAAAAAATTTTTTAGACTTCAAAGCCGGCATTCTTCTGTGACCCAGGTCATGAATAAAAACAGAAAAATAGTTCTAAGTACTGCTGTCCCACTTTATTTGATAGAGAAATTTTAGTTAAACTCTAAAGCTTGCTCTTAAATTAAAAAAAAAAAAGAATAAAAGGCAGGAAATGTATTTCCATTGTTGTACAGCAAAGCAGCTACACAATGCCTGAGGAAAAAAAAAGAATGACTTTAATATAAAAGTCTTGGATTCTGGCAAGCTTTGGATTATTCATACTGTTTGGTTCTGAGGGTCATAGAGGGAGCCATATGTCAGCAACAGCATGCTGAATGCCATTTTTCCAAGCCTAAACAAAAATCTTCAAAATAATTACTTGGACATTATCTTTGTCCTTTTTCCTTGTGCTCCCTAGCTGATGTCATTTTTCATTTTCCTTTTTTTCTCTTTACCTAATTGGTAAGTATAAAGTATATGATGAATAGTCAACAGAATGTACTTCCAGAATGTAATTCTTAGGATCACAAGTTCAAAGCCAGTCTCAGCAACTTAGTGAGGTCCTAAGTAATTTAGCAAGACCCTGCCTCAGAACTTTAAAAAATAATAAAAATAAAAAGGGCCAGGGATGTGACTCAGTGGTTAAGTGCCCCTGGATTCAATCCCTAGTACAAAAAAAAAAAAATCATTTAAAAAGCAACATGGTATAAAAATTAGGAGTAAAGAGAAAAAAAGAAGCATCACTTTAAACTTTTGGCACATTAGTATGTTTATTTAACAACATTAAGAATGAAGCATTATCATTGTCTTTTGCTTTCCTGTTATGGTTTTTTCAGCTCAGTAAATTCCGGCTTCCTGATTTTGTCACACTAGGAATTCTGCTGCACTCACTCATCAGATCTATTTTTGGCATCTGTATCCTGTTCTCCATCTCTAAGGGCATATTTATCAAATACTTTAAACTGACTCAGGGTGTCTGGTGACTTCTCAGATAGGTTGGGCAACAACTGTTTCACTGACTATAGCATAGGAGAAGAAATAAGTCATATCCTTATTTTCTGCCTGGAGGTTAGTGCTGCTATGTTACTGTATCCATATTTTCTTCCATGCATGCTTATATTTTTAGCATTCTTTAGAGCTTCTCCCACCAATTATCCAATCCCCGCTGGATAATGTTGTTTTGAAATTAAAAGAAACTAATTTTCTTTCATAAAGGAGCAAGGGCTACTGACCCTGTGACAGCAGGACCTACACTTTATTGTTGGGTTTCCCAGTAGTGGAAATGGGTTGTGCTGCATGATTCCATATTACTCTGCATGTATCCAAATGTTGAAAGATGAGGTCTCTTATCCAAACAGAAATACAGTGGTATTTATTATTTTTGGCCATTTAAATTTGTCAACGATCATTTGTGGAGCACCTACAATATACAATAGACTGATGTGCATGCTAGAGAGAATGCAGTGATGAGCGTGGTATGGCTCATACCCTCAAAAAGCTTGTAATTTTTCAGGGTATGGAGAAAGTTGCAGTGTAAGTTAAATACACAAATAACTGCAATACAATTCAGAATATGATAAGGGCAATAAGCAAATGTTCTAGATCAGGCAAATCATAAATGTTACCTGGAACAGGGAAGGATTCAGGAAGAAGTAGGCAGTGGAGCTATGAAATTGAATAGAAAGCATCTCAAATAAGAAAGGAAATGATTCAGGTAGAGGTAATACCATGCACAAAGACATGGAGAAAAGTTTGGAGAAAGACAATCTGATAAAACAAAGGGTGTACACACTTTCATAGAAGGCAATAAAACTGTGAATTGAGGCCATAACATGGGGAACCTCAACTGACTGAGAAGTTCAGAATTTATTCAATAATAGAGAAGCAATCCTCTGAGAAGAATTACTTACTGTATTTATTTATGCATCTGTTTATTTTCACCTTTCCACGTTTCCAAAAGGAATTTGAGGCAACCACCAAAATTAAATGCAACATCATAGGATAAAACATGTAAAGAGATGAAGATGAAGGGAAAAAATAACAAAATTGTCCAAAAACACCAGGACTGAGTAGTGCACTAAAAATGTATAAAGAAGATCTGCATAATTATTAACAATGGAGCATATAGTAGGCTCTGGGTCTCTAATTTGCCAAAGCAAAAACTGTGATATGCTGACTACTGTGTTATTCAGTTTTCCATTACTGTAACAAATATCTGGGAAAAATCAACCTATAAATAAAAAAGTTTTATTTTAGCTAACGGCTTTGTAGGTTCCATTGCTTTGGACCTGTGGTTGTGCCACATGGTGGGAGAAAAACCATTCACTTCATGGTGGGGATACAAAAATGAGAGAAAGAAGAATACCAGGCTTTTATAATCTCATTCAAGGGCTCACCTGCAAATGACCTAAAACTTCCCATTAGGCTCCTCCTTCTAATGTTTCCACCATCTCCCAATTGTACCATATGGAAACATGTTCCAGATCCAAACAATGGCAGCTTTGAAGGTCCATTTTTGGTATCAACTTCATGGGATCAGGGAATTCCTTGAAACCCATATGAGTCTGAGTAAACTACATGGGAAAGACCTGCCCTCAATGTGGGTGAGCACCACCTACTCAACAGAGAGAACACATACAGAAAGTCAATTGTATCTCCCCTGAGAACTGGTACATGTTCATCTACTGCCCTACACATCAGAAGTCCAGCTTCTCCAGGCTCCAGACTCTAGGACTTACAGCAGCAGCCCCCTTTCCTGGGTTCTCAGGCTTTTGGTCTTGAACTGAGAGTTACATCATCAGCTACCTAGTTCTGAGGCCTTCAGAGTTGGGCTGAGCCACTGCTACCAGCCTTCCCTGGGTCTCCAGCCTGCACATAACTTATGTCCCTTCTCAGCCTCCATAATCTCATGAGCCAATTCCCAATAAATCCTCTTCCACATATCCGTATACATATCTTATTGTTTCTGTCTCTCTAGAGAATCCTAATACATGGGCTGAGGACTCAATCAAATTTGTACTTTTTTAAGGCCAGTCCAGCAATGACATGAAGTGTGGACTGGAGAATAAATAATGTAGGAGGAGAGTAGTCTGTTTGGAAAGTTATTATAGTGGCAAGGACCTTGACAAGGGTGAGGACAAGAGATTTTCTAATTGCATCTAGTTTCCTTTAATAGAAGTCTGGCAAAGAGGATGACTATTGCTCCAGTATCTCTATGGCCCCAAACATGTTGCAAATGACAAATCTCGAAGATGTACAAAACTCATTTGGTGCTATTTCTATGTCTGCTAGAGGAGTTTTCCTTGGGTGGTGGGGAGGGTGTTGCACATTTAATTTCTTTCAAGAGATTCTTCCCTGAGTATCCCCAGGCAGCTGGCAGGTTAAAGTCCTCTGTGTCCCCTTGTACAACAATGACATCTTTAACTGTTACCCTGTGTGGTACCTTTCAGAATGGACTACCCTGTGCAGTCTGAACACTAGTAAGCCATTTAAGAATAAATGTTCAGTTAATAACTGGTTTCTTTCCAAATAAATAAAGAATATGCCTTTTTTCCTCCTTTTTGTGTGTTCACTTTCAGTATGATGATATGTGATGCTAGCAGCAGGGAAAAGAGATGGCTTGCAAAGGCAACTGCAGCTCCAAAATAAAAAAAAAAAAAAGGAGTCAAAGTAGTAGCGATAGAGATTCATTTCATTTTAGAATGCCTGGCCAAGGCAGCAAGATCTATTTGAATAACAGCAGTTGTGTCCTGTGGTGAAAGTAAGCTACTCCCCACTGAGTCTAAATTATTCAGAAGCAGGGGTAAGAGAGAGGGGGAGTAATTATCTCTACCAATGGGATGTTAACCTTTCTAAGTAACACGTACCATTTCAGGTATATGCACATGCATGCGTGCACACACACAGTGTATGCACACACACAAATACATACATATATATATATATATATATATATGTATAGAGAGAGAGATATAGATATGCACATATATGCTTCAAAGTGTATTCTATATTTTCAACAACATTTTAATCATAACATGGCTACAAAAAGTATCCTCTCAACTCACCTTCACCTTCTTCCTGAACTACTCCATGGTTCCATTGCTTTCTTCCTACCATTTGCCCTTCTGACTAAGCCTACGAAAGGAATAGCTATCAATACCTCTAGTATCCTGGAAGTTTTTTTATGTCTGTTTAGCCATGGCTCAGGTGTTTTTTAAAAATTTAATTGAATTTTATTTCATTTTTATGTAATCTGAAGAGAGAATGAGACAGAACAAGATAGAAAGAAGCTTATGTGTAAGTTATCCAGCATAACACTGAAACAGTGATTCTCAAAATTCAGTATAATCAGAATCAGCTGGGGGAGCTTGTGACAACATGGACTGCTGTGGCCACCCCCAAGTTTCTGATTCAGGGTATTTGGATGAGACTCAAATGTGCATTTCTAACAAGATCCTGGATGATGTTGATGCTGGTGGTCTTAAGATCACACTTAAAAGCTAGTGAACCAAAGTATTACTAATAATGTTAAAAAGGAATGAACTACAGCTACATACAATCACATAATGAATCCCAGAAACATAACTCCAGGTGAAGCAAGAAGTTACTAAAGACCACAGGTAGTACATTAGCATTCTTTCCTTTCTTTCTTTTCCTTTTTCCTTTGGTATTGGGAATTGAATCCAGGGGCACCCAGCCACTGAGCTACATCCCCATCCCTTTTAAATTTTTTGAGATTTTAAGCTAAGTTTCTTAGGACCTTGCTAAGTTGCCAAGGCTAGCCTCAAAATTGCGATCCTCCAGCCTCAGCCTCTTGAGTCACTGGGGTTATAGGTGTGTGCCACCACACCTGGCCATTAGCATTTTTTAATGCTCCAGTGTTTCTTTTTTTTAACAATGCCTAAACTCTTTATTTAACCAATCAGTATTTCTAATTCTCTCCCCAATGCTGGATTTCAAAATCTTAGGAATCTACAAATACAGCAGATTTCCTATATCCCCACAAAGGGCCCAGAGGCAGGAGATCAGTCCTCAGGCTGGTTTTGGGTAGCAAAGGTAACAAAGATTTCTTTGTAACAGTCTGTCAGTTTTCTAACTTCATTCAAATGCTTTAAGCTCTCACCCCCCTAAACTTTGTCCTGTGAAGCTAGGCCAGAAAAACACTTATCTTTCATACACACAAGCCATGGGGGTCAGGGAGGCATCATACAGGCACTAGCCAAACTTTTTATTCAGCTAGAAAAAATGGATTTTGATTCAGTTCAATTGCAAAGAGCTGTGCAAAACTGTGGTGAGTGTATCCTATCTCTTTGTCAAAGTAGTGGGGCTGGATTTTTGTGATGGAAGCATCTCCTGTGATAATGGTAAATCAAGCTCCATTAAAAAAAATTAAAAGTTGGACTTATCCTGATGAGTAGCCTAAGAGTTGCTCCCAAGATCCCAGGGATGCCCACATCCCATACCTCACTCAGACATGGCCAATTCCTTGTAGAAAACTACTTGGGAAGCATCAAACCCTTTTGTCAATTTTTATAGGGGAGGGAGGTGCTTGAGGAAGATGGAAGACAATTCTTTTTAGTTTCCCCAGCACCAAAAACTGTAGATTTTCATGTACATTAAGGTACACATACATATCCATTTTCAAGAAAATTTTTCCTCCCTTTGACTACAGGATACCAAAATCCAGCGTCCCTCACACTGAGAAACAATGCCTAATAACAGCACAGATCGAATGTATCAACATCCAAGGCTCCTCTGTTGTCTCACAAAGTGAGGGCTCAGGGGCAAAGGAGTGGATTCTCATGAGGGGTTTACTTTCTTTCTTAAATCCAATCTACTCAGCAACACTCTCAGGTCCAGGGGCTGGGAGAGGTTCTGTGGGCACAATATGGTGGATGACTTAATGGTCCCAGCCCACTGTGGTGAGGAGGGAGAGATTGAGTGGAGACCAATTAGCATCTCTAACAAAATCTCTGTGGGCCTGGCTTCTAAACACCTCAGAAAGCCTTGAGTCCAGCACAGCAAGTGAGCAATCTTCACTGAGAGAGGCCAGGAAGGGAACCCTGTGTGGGTGTCCACAAGGGAGAGAGTCCCATTCTCATCACCAAAGACTTCACTTTGTTGAGGATGCCAAGCCAGGGAGGTATGAAGGTAGCCAGAGGCATTGCAGCCTATCTGTGATATGCTGGCTTGGGACAGCAGGTATCCCACAGTAAAATTCTATTATCCTCATCACTGCAGGAAAGAAACATGGTGTCCTTATGGGGAGAGGCAACAACACACCTGTCAGTCATGAGCTTGATATGAATTCAATACCATCTGTGAGCAAGGTCTCAAATCTTGATGCAGAAGTCTTTGCTACCACTGACAGTTTGTGTGCCAGAGCTCAGGACACTAACTGTGTACACAATGTCATCATGCTCATATTTGCAGAACTTGCTGACAATAAGTGTTTCATTCTCATCCAGTTCCCACAATTCAAGGGCACCTGAATGAGAAGCCACCAGGATACTTCTGTCCCCCACCCAAGTGAGGTTGGCCACTCTGGCCTCCGTCTGGACTCCAGCGGAGCAGAAGCCTTCATTGGAGGCAGCACACAAATCCTTGAAAAACCAGAGGGAGACAGCCCAGCAGTGGCCACTCAGGCTGGAGGCTCCGAGCAGAAAGCGCCTCATCAGACCAGTACTGCGCAGCCTCCAACTGCCTTTCCATAAGGCGGGCACATTAGGGGGAAGGTTCCACTCCCAGACAGCCAGGGGTGATAGAAGGGACAGAGTTTCCTTTCACACCTCCTTGCTTCCAAACCAAAACCTAAACCCAAACTCTACATCTGTGCAATTGAGTTTGAGCAGCAACCCACAGGTGGTGCGCCTCTGGGCCTCCTGTTCCAATGTTTTTTATTCTCATTTCTGTTTGATGATTTCCCCAGAAAAGCCTTTATATTTTCACAAGTAATATACTGAAAGGGTATCACAAACTTCCTTCCAAGGATCACAAAACACATCGTTCTTACTTATCTAAAGTTTTGAGGTTCGTAGGAAATGTTTTCTAATATCTTTTAACAAATGAGAAATGTGAGGTATGGAAAGAAATTATCTAAGGGTGAGTTGTTGGAAAACTTCAGGATTCTTGGAGACTTTTATTGAAAGCAATTAATTTTAAGTTCACACTCAGTGGGATAGCATAATACAGTGAATGTTGTACTTAGGAATTAGGAGAGGTGGATTAGAGTCCTTGCTCTATTTTAGGCAAGTTAATTCATTTCTTTGGGTCTGTTTCTTCACCAGCAAAACAACATTGATGGTTCTGGCGGTTTTTTGTTGTTGATATAAGTTTTTTTTTTCCTTGTGATCCTGGGGATCAAACTCACACATTTGGAGTTTTAAAACTACTCAAAGGAGTCCTAAGCATTTCTCAGAGATGTTTCTAGAACCGCATTTGGTAATGAGAATAAGCAGGTGGGGGGAAGAAGGGACACTTAACATTTGAGGCTCAGTCAGGGTTTCCTCCACCTCTTCTAGCTGAGTGGTTGAACTTTGATCTAATTTATATATGCTATACTTCTGCAAAAGAGTTCATTTGGAGAAATGGTTCACTGACTGAAAAGGCAAAGTTTGAAAACCATAGAATTAAGTGATTTGTATGGACCTCTCCAGTTCTTGTGGCTTCTTTGGTACCAAGGTTTGAAGATTAAATCCAAGGGTGCTTAAATACTGAGCCACATCCCCAGACCTTTTTTATTATTTTATCTTGAGACAGGTTCTCACTAAGTTGCTTAGGGCCTCACTAAATTGCTGAGGCTGCCTTTGAACTTGCAATCCTCCAACCTCAGCTTCCTGAGTTACTGGGATTACAGGCATGCACCACCATTCCCAGCTTCATGGCTCTTTCTCTTCCAAACTTTTATCACCTTTCTCAGAGCAACACACCACTGCCAGCAGACGCTCTTACTTTAGCCTTGCCTTTTTATTTAGAGGTAATTGAAATATCAGCTCCGCCAACGTCCCATTTTAATACCCAAATCCTGTTTATTGCTTTACCCTCACTTTATTTCACGTAATCTCTGAAGAAAAGGTCTCACTATTCAGCTTCAGCTTCCAGACAAATCCTTCCAACATGCTCTCCACCCTGTTCCTTACACTGCTTAAGGCCTTGCCAATTTGGTATTCTCTCTTTTCTTTCTTTCTTTCTTTCTTTCTTTCTTTCTTTCTTTCTTTCTTTCTTTCTTTCTTTCTTTCT
>JAJEJO010002349.1:336278-374019 GCA_020662805.1 Glaucomys volans
TCTTTCTTTCTTTCTTTCTTTCTTTCTTTCTTTCTTTCTTTCTTTCTCTTTCTTTCTCCCCGCACTCCCCTCCCCACCCCAGCCTCCTTTCTCTCATTTCCCCTCTAATACTTGGTCCTTCTCCTGATTTTCCTTTATCAGCAAATGACACTGTCCTCTAGTTTGTTGTCCACGTTGAGGCCAGAATGGCTTTTATAATAAAGCAGAGTGAAAGAATTACAGGTGCACAGCTGACTTAGAGTTGAGATCATAATATATCTATGTCCCCTGTCTATGCTGTTCATCCTTGTGAATCCTCATAATCAAGGAGGGAGTTTAAGCTAATTAATCAGTAAAGTCACTAAATCCTTTTCACTTACTTTGTGTAATAATAAAGCAATTTAGTAGCTATCTTTTAATACCTTTTACCCTGAGAAATAAAATCATGCAGTTACCAAAACTTCTTATTGAAAAATTTCTCTCAGGATCTTTGAATGTTGAGATATATCTCATGCATTATAAATAAGTGATGATTGGGTTGAAATAATAAATAAAAGATACTGAATATCCCTCTTTTCAGGGTAACTATCTATGAAGTCCTTTAAACACACATCTTGGACAACTACCATCTCCCCCAGAAGAAGATCTGAGACCTGTCACTGTTGCTTTGTTCCAAACCCTCATCTACTGTTGATTATTCTATTTTTAAAAAAATATTTGTTGGACTGGGTATGTAACTCATTGGTAGAGCACTTTCCTGGCATGTACAAGGTCCTGGGTTCAATCCACAAGCACACAAACACACACACACACACACACACACACACACAGTGAAAAAGAGAGAGAGAGAGAGTGTGTGTGTGTGTGTGTGTGTGTGTGTGTGTGTATGTGTGTGTTTCTGTGTACCTGAAGTGTGCTAGGTACTGTTCTGGGCTGGAAAGATTCAGACATGAACCAAACAGTAAAACTGTTTTTTGTTCTGTTTCCATCACAGAATCCATTCTCTACTTCTCTGCCCACTCTGTTCCCCAAAAGGCTGACCCCTAAGAACTGATTCACCTGGGCTCCTGGCCAGCTAGCTTTCATGTGGTAGAATATCTCCTAACAATAGGAGGTATTTGGGGGGAAATTAGCATAAAGGAAGAGAGAAGAATTGGTCATTTCTTTCCCTGCCCTTCCTTACTTCCAGTGCCATGTCTCTCTTGTCAACAGTTGAGTCCCTGCAAGGGTGATCTTTTTTCAAGCAACCCCCACTTCCCAGCTCCAGCTTCTACTGAGCTTTAGTAAGTTTCTTTCTTCCTCTTATTCTTTCAGGTCCAGTTTCAGTATGCCTTGTTTATTCCCTTGCCCCTGCCCAAACTGCTATAAGTAATCCTTCTTTAAACTGTTTTTAGTTGAACTATCTACAATGACTCCTGTTTCCTGATAAGACTTGAAGTGATATAATCCTAGAAATCAGGGACCTCAAATCCTACTGTGACAGCATGGTAGGGCAAGGAGAGGGGCAACATCAACCACATACTGCAGAATAATACAAAGTAATATGTACTATGAAGAACACAAAGTGAAGCTGGGTAAGAGAAATTAGGGTGAGGCAGTTGGAGAAAGAATGTTTTAACAGACCACAGAAGGGAAACATACTTAAAGTAACATTTTAACACAGGGCTGAAGAAAATGATGGGATTAATCATGTGGGTATACAGAGCATTGAGAGCAGAGGAAAGAGTAAGTGCAAAGGCCCTGAGGTAGAAAATTACTTTGTAGGTTGCAGAACAGCTAGAAGGTCAATATGGTTACTTGATCATATTGCCTTTATTTATGTTCATTCCCTTTAAAATTTTCATTGATCCTCTTTTATGTTTCAAGCACTGTTCTGGAGAATGAAAATGACTGCCATAATCTATGTTCATGGGGCTAGCTGAGATAATTCTTTTTTTTCCTGCTGTAAGTCAAACTCAAGATCCACCCATTCATTAATTTAAATACTTAACACAGTCTTGGGCTACTAAAATGCTTAAAGACAGTTATCAAAAACAAAAGAAAAATATTTGTTCATTTTAGTTTTATTTGTTCTTTTCAGATAGACATCACAGTAGAATCTATTGTGACATTATACATACATGGAGTATAACTTATTCTAATTAGGATCCCATTCTTGTGGTTGAACATGATGTGGCGTTTCACTGGTCATGTATTCATATATGAACATAGGAAAGTTATGTCTGATTGATTCTACTGCCTTTCCTATTCCCATCCTCCCTTCCCTTCATTCCCCTTTGTCTTCTTTTGTCTTCTATTTGTCGCTTCCTCCTGTGATTGTGTTTTAGCATCTGCATATCAGAGAGAACACTCGACCTTTGGTTTTGGGGGATTGGCTTATTACACTTAGCATGATAGTCTCTAGTTCCATCTGTTTACTGGCAAATGCCATAAAGTCATTCTTCTTTATGGCTACTACTCCATTGTGTGTATATACCACATTTTTTTTTATCCATTCATCTGTTGAGGGGCAACTAGGGTGGTTCCATAGTTTGGCAATTGTGAATTAAGCTACTATAAACCTTGATGTGGCTGTGTCACTATAGTATGCTAATTTTAAGTCCTTTGGGTATTTAACAAGGGGTAGGAAAACTGGGTCAAATGGTGGTTCCATTCCAAGAGAAAAATAAATATTTAATGCTATTTTAAAATAAAACTGCTACCCTATGATAGCAAAGTAGATGTAGTATTGGTAACCAGCCATGTTTGGAAAGGTGAAGATGAAAATGGAGGATGTCTCTTAGAGGACTAATTTATTTTTATTTTATGATAAAGTACAAGCAAAATAGAAGAAATAAAAAGAAGTTTCAGAAAAGAAATGTTAAAATCATACATATGTCATTATATATACACATATACAAACATAGATATATATACATATCATTGTGTGCACAGAAAATGGTATGGATATTGTAAGAAGCCCTTCATATTGTGAGTGACCAATATTAATGGGCCATGGAAGCTTCTGTCTCTTGATTTCATTAAGACACCTCTCTGTCTTGAATGAAATGGACACTGATACCCGTGAAGAAAATAGGTTCATCACATTATTTATTCAGGCAAACACCATTTTTCCAGTACCTAACATGTGCAGGCCATTCTGCAGACTATCCAGAATATGAAAGATAAGTGAATGAGCTACAGTCTCAGTTTTTAATGTGTCTACACTTGACTTGTTGAGACAAGAGAAATACACAGAAAGAGTTAACAAATACAAGGGGAAAAATCAGTTCTAAGAAAGCACAACTCTGAGGGCTGGGGATATAGTTCAGTTGGTAGAGTTCTTGCCTCACAAGCACAAAGCCCTGGGTTCAATCCCCAGCACTGCAAAAAAAAAAAAGAAAAAAGCACAACTCTGGGTTATCTACCTCCAATCAAATTTATTGTCAGATAACTTCCATCTTTTAAAGACTTCCCATTAATAATGTACTTTGGCAAAGATTAATACATGTATTCTATTGGGGGTAACAGAGAGTATCATTCTCCTCAACCAACCCATGTCAAATTCCCACAAGGATATCTTTCTTTCTACTTTGAGTGAATTCTATACAGGTCCAGAACAGAGAATCACCAACATATACTTTCAGAAACATTGAATCTATCAATATCATTGCATGGATTCTAAAGACCTTTCTGTCTGCACATTGTTCAGCAATTGATTAAATAGATTGAAAATATATAATGTCCCATGGGGTCCAGATTCTGTCTAACCAATATCTATAGTAACAGTAAATAGCAATCAGTATTATTTACAGAGTTTCTAATTAGTTCCTTCAGCTGAGTCCTGCATATTGATGCAAATGAGGTTGTTAACCTGTACTGGGGAAAGCCACAACACACAGACCGCTCTACAGGAGCATCCACAGCCCAGCATTTACCATATTACTGCTTTGTATTTTATTTTTCATCCTGTGTAGTTATTTTCTCCAAAAATGTCCTTTCTGGTTATATTTTGTTTAATCTAGATATTGAACTAAATCGAAGTTTCCAAAGACCACAAAATAGATAGAGGGAAAAGGTGAGAGACTGGGTAACAGGAAAGCTAGTAACAGGAAAGCTAGCCAGTGATAAAATTTAAAATACATCATGGGGTGTGAATTATCTATACATAGATAATCAGAAGCTGACTTTATCTTCCAAAATTCCTTTCATTCCTGGGCTTCCATAGCAGCTATGTATTTCTGTATCCTATCTGCTCTGTCCTACCAACCACAGTGAACCAAAGCAATCATTAGAGCTCTTCACTTGCTTCAGTAGACACCAACAGTAATAGGAAAAGTCTGAACCTTGTTTGATCATAACCTCTTAGGTTAGATATTGGTTATTTACCACGTTTTAGACATGGTCCTTTTAAGATATACTATTTCTAAGACTTGAAGCCTTCGTTGCTACATTTTCAAAGTCGTTTTAAAATGAATTCTTATCTCCATGTGTCAATACACCATTTCCAACCTATGATTTACATAACAAAAAATATCAAGGCATAGAAATAACAGAGCACTTATATACTGTCTCTACCAAGGAAAAGAGCAAAAAGGACTTCCATGCTTTTTTTAAAGATGCCAAATATATAGTTATGTAAGTATCCTTTGCCAATATAGGGGCTACTAAAGAACTCTTATGAACATATTTTAATCATTTCTACTAAGTACCTGTAGTGTATATTGCAGTTTTTTTCAGATGCTATAGAAGATACAAAACATAAAAGAATACCTACTCTTCACAAACTTGTTATTTAGAATGAGATCTAAGATAGACATATGTAAAGGAAAAGAATAAAAATAAGTCTGATAGTACACTCCAAATTGTATATGAAGTGCCACAGAATACAAGTAAAGGGAGAAGTCCACCAAGACAAAGATAATCAGGGGAAAGTTCTTCAGTAGATGACCATTAAATTTTGGCTCATTCCTGATTTGGCTGCACAATTTTTGAAAAAGTAAACTTTCAGCTTGATATGATTTGAGAACTAGATGAAAACTACTGAATTTGTTCTTTTATAAAACAAAAGATGAACAGAAGAGATCCATCACCTCAGCAGGGAGAAGAAAAACTACACTTCATCCTGAGGCACCCCCCTCTTCTCCAAATATGATTCATATCATCCACTGCTGAATAGTTTGTTCTGCCCTGCATTGTTCTACCGAATGATAGAGTAAGATGATAAAGCATTTCATCTGAGGATGCAAAACAGTGACAGGTTAGATTATACATTGAGGTTAGTGGGATACAAATGTGGTTGCCCAGGGTACCCTTTTCAGGAAAAGAAAACTGATGATCTTTTATGTTTCTTGCAGGAAGCAGAAATTTTGAACACATAAGTTTTAGCTAGCCTTAGTCACAAGACACAGGGGTCCATTATTAAAAAAAAAAATTTGTCCAGCTCTTCTGGGGTCCATTAACCAAGAAGATTCATCTCTGGCCTCAGCACAATGCTTTCCTTTGAAGGTCTTTGAAAAATGATTCTACATGATATTCTTGACTTTTGACAGAGGAAAAAGTCACATAGCTGATTCAACCAACCATCTAATAATTAGAGCTAACATGTTAGTCACTATAAGATATGATTATGTCCAAAGAAATAGTTACCTTTCTTACAAACAGTGACAATCTGCATTTATTTGAAATTAGAAACATAAATCTGCTCTCCTTGGTATTACAGCATGATTTTTCTTTGCTCTGTCTTTATCCAGATCCAGATTTCCCAAATTTAGAGAGAAGCTTAGACTCTGAGCCAAAATATTGTTTTTGAATTGCCAGAAGCTGCCTGTTAATTTTTCCCATGTTCTGATAAATTCAATTAAAAGCTGAAGCTTAGATCAAATTAAAATGACTTGCTTCGTTATCAAACATCCAGCCATCCAGCTGTTCACAAAATTAACGTTAATACATTTCATGTACAATACTATTTTCTAATGTTCTCTGTAGGTTCCCTCATGTCTGTAGCCAATTAATTACTTGTTATGTATGTGCTTATGGCAGCCAGGCTTCCTGTTTCCACTATTTCTTCCGTTCTTACAAAGCCTTACAACACTTAAATCCTGACATTCATAAATCATAACTAAATGCAATATCCTTTCTTTTCTATTCCCCGGAAAAAGGTCTTATACTAGGAGGGAGAGGTCTAACCTCTCTAAAAACCCTAAATAGAATTCTTCTCCATTATCAAACATTATGATCATAATCCATCTGCCAGTATACGTCTACCATGGCAGATATTTGGCATTATGACAAAAAGTGAAGCACAAAATGTGAATGATAGAGATGGTAAGACAAGCTGCTTCCTTTAGCTGAAGATTTAAAGGACTTCGATATGATTGCATTGATATCTGTTTGTATTTCAAAATGATTAAAAATAAGTGCTTTGATTGAAATCCCAGTCTAACTAGTAGGCAGGACCTTCCCATTCAGTCCATAATCAATAATCATTATTGATACATGTTAAAGTGCTATTACTGAGATGCACCCATGTACGTAGGAATCAAAAACGAATGAAATATTTACCAAGCAACCAACAAACTGAATTTCATAGTCAGCAAAATTCAATGAGGTTAAAAAAAAGTGTCTCTTGGAAAATAGATTCAATTTCAACTGCTTTTCTTCTAAATAATCCCTTCCTGAATTGCTGAATTTCTGGAACTTTGTGAATCACCTGAGTCCTTATGAACCTGCCTTGGAACTTAATGCTATCTTTAGTAACTGTTTCAGACTAACAAATACTATTCCTGCCCCAACATACCCACACATATTTTACCAGCCTCAGTCACTACTTGTTTACCTGTCTAAATGTTGTGCCCATTCCAAACCACCCATATATGTTTGCACTCAACAGAGAACAAATTTGCCAGGGGAAGAAACAAAGAAAAAGACATTTCAGGCAAGGGGAATAGTATGAGCAGAGGCATGAAGCACAAAATATCATGCAATATGCAGAGAATTACAATTATTGCCAGAAGAGGAAGTGCGAGTTGAGGTTCGAGGGAAGGGCATCTTCTTTACTTTTAGTTATGTGCCACATAATCAAAAATGCAAGTTACATTAATATTTTATGGCGTCAGGGAGTCAGCAAGTCCATGACTGGCACATGTATATTCATGATGACTGATACCTGAATTAACTGAATGTGAAATTTTATCCATATTGCCCTTCCATCAATAAACTTGCATCATGTCCCAGTTTCAACATGCAGCATCAGTATTATTAAACTTATGAGTTCAAAATTAATCAGTTACATTCATGTTTTATCATTTATTAATGACCCACACTTTCTAATATGTTTCTCAAAGTGAAAATGATAGACACCCAAATCAGAAACCTCACTGGATGCTTATTAAAGTGTAGATTCCTGGAACTCAACTCATATTTGCTGAATCAGAGTAGAGCCCAGAGCCTGCACTTTGACAAACATCCTTAGCCAATTCTGATGCAAAACAAAGTCTAACCATTTCACTAGCATGACACCTGTCTGTGGTGAGTCACACAAGAGTAACTGCTAAGGGAAGTTTAGTGTGCACTGGCTCGTGTCTGACTGAAAGCTGTGTCAGTGTTTGCCAAAATAAATATTCCTGAGAAAATTCATGAGAATATGAGAAGAACCCTGCCTGCTGGAAAAGGTCTAGAAAAATATTTCTGTGGTCAAATACATCTGAGATTCTAGCAAATGGTAGATCCCTCTTATTACATTCATAGGTAATATGAAAAATACATATTAAAGGTTCTGAGAAATTCTGCATCAAAAGAAAAACTTGTTCAACCCAGATTTTTTTTTTTGGTACTGGGGATTGAAACCAGGGTCCCTCTACCACTGAGCTACATCACCAGCCTTTTTTGTTGTTGTTGTTTTTAGATGCATTTGGCAGTGGAGTGTATTTTGATATATTATACCTACATCCTCCCCAATCCTTTTTATTTTTTGAGAGAGTATCTCACTAAGTTGCTGAGGCTAGCCTCAGATTTGTGATCATCCTGCCTCAGCCTCCAGAGTCACTGGGATTATAGGTGTGTGTCACCATGTTGGATTTAACCCCGCATTTTCCAAACTCATTGGACTATGAAATCTTTTATTCTCATAAACTTATTAGCATACTATGGAATGTGTACATAAATATGAGTATATTTGAAAAAAGTACTCTGGTGTGTCATTGTTAAATATGGTGTTAGCAATTATTTATCAGATTATCAAATTATTTTTCCAGTTTATTTATTTTTTCTTTGCTCTACTAGGGATTGAACCCAGGACTTGGCATGTTCTAAGTAAGTGTTTTCTATCACTGAGCTATATCCCTAGGCTTTTTCAAATTTTATTTTGAGACAAGATCTCTAAATTACTCAGGCTGACCTCGAACTTGGGATTCTCTTGCCTCAGACTCCCTTGTAGCTGATATTACAGGCATATTCCATGGCATCCAGCTAAGATTTGTTTTTAAGTCAGTAATATATGCAACAGAAAAACTGATTGTGGCCACCTTTAGAAGTTATAGTTCAGATTCTGTTTTCAATGATTTCCTCATTAGCACAGCATCTCTCTTCTTGTTACACATACAATGAACTGTCCATTGTTTGGCAGCAGATTTCTGCAGTGTGGATTTATTTGTGAGATTCTGAGCACATCTTCATCTCACACTCAGACTGCTTAGCATCCCCCAACACGAGATGCTTGGAAACACACTAAGAACATCTGAATCTGTCTACTTCAATTTTATCCAAGCAGCTTTCCTTCCTTCTACTTACAAATTATAGCCTAGAGAACAAACCTTCATCTTTATGGAGATAATGTTTCCAGAAGGTACAATTTAGTGTATTTATGTACAACTCACCTGACCCTATTTATAGCACTCTTACTTGTTTCTTCATCATAACTTTCCCTACAATTTTGGGAACCCCTAACTTCTCTAAAGAGTTTTAAATAAAATCAAGCCCATTTAGGAAAGTATGGACTTGGAATTTTTTTGAGGCAGAAACAAGTGCGATACAGGCAGTAACAATATAAGGTAGAAATCATTTGCTTTAAAGACAGTATCAAATATTATAGAATGTCCCATTGTGAAAAGCAGTTTAGCACAGAATTAGCAATCAAGGCATTTTGCCAGCCTCCTTAGCAGCTGTTACAACTTGTTTGGAATCATAGTATGAGAAAAGCTGCAGCAACTGTAAACTACAGTGGTTCATCTGAAATACATTTAGGGTTATGAAAAGGCAAAACATCTGCAAAGGAAAGAAAGCACAAGAGGAGGGTGGGGTGGAAGGGCAAGTTAGTAAAGTTTCCCAGAATTATCTCAGGGCCTGTCAGGGAGGGTTAAAAAAAAAAAAAAAAAGAGGTTTCCCCAACAGCTGCCAGAGACAGAATTGGAGATGCCAAGAGTTAAAGGAATCAAACAAAGGGTGGAAAGACCCAAGGGATTTCTGTCTGTTAGTGTCAGAGTAAGGAAATGCACTGGGGTGTAGCAGACACTCACCTTCTAAGTAGAGGAATATATGAAGAAATTGGATGGGCTGGGCCGTAGATGAAGGGTGGTCTGTGCATGAATAAAAACATATATTCTATATTGTGCAGAGTTCTAATTAAAGTGATTTTCAAAGAATAGCTTCTAAGCAGAAACTTTGGATGGGATAAAACTGAATTTAACATGTGCTAATAAATCAGAAACTTGATCACACAGAGTCAAAACTGTGCTTTTAAAGGAAAATGGAAATTACGAATGCAAAGTCCAAGAAGAGAGTATGGAAAATTCCAAATAATTAATCCTGGTAAAGATTGACACACTTTTGAGACAAGTTGACAATAAATTCAGGAAAATGCATTCAGGAATTTTAGAAGACATCAACTATTATCAATGGGTTATTTTTGCTTCAGTTTATATTAGCTAAATGATTTATCTTCTCTCACTCCTCTTTTTTGAAATCTTCTAAGTCATTCATGGGCCAAATACATGAAAAATGGAAATTTTCTGAGATTTATGTAGAAAAGTTTCACAATAAAATGTAAATCTATGTTGATTATCTTTCCATCATTAAGTGTTTAGTAGTAACTTTAGACATACTGTAGAAATAATGTATAGAATGTTCAATGGATTTATTGTATGAGGAGTTATAAATCTAAGATTTCACTGGATAGTTGCCACTGCCTTCTGAATGTATTACAAGACAGTGTTGGTAACTGCTGTACATTTAAAGATAACTGGACATTAGAGAGCTTGCTTAAGGTCACACACCTTGAAGTCAAACAAACTAAAAAAAATTTTTTTTTTGGTCCTGGGAATTGAACTCAGGGGCACTCAACCACTTAACCACATCCCTAGCCCTATTTTTTATTTTATTTAGAGACAAGGTCTCACCGAATTGCTCAGTGCCTTGCTGTTGCTGAGGCTCGCTTTGAACTCTTGATCCTCCTGCCTCAGCTTCCAGAGTCCCTGGGATTATGGGTGTGTGCCACTGCACACAGCCAAATGAATATTTTTAACTTCCAATATATATAATTCATATTACTTTCTGACTCCCCCCCCAGCACTGAGGATTGAACCCAGAAGTGTTTTACCCTTGAGCTATATCCCTACCCCACCCCCACTCCTTTTTAAATTTGTTCTTGCTAAGTAGCTAAAGCTGGTCTCAAATTTGGGATCCTCCTGCTTCAGCCTCCAGAGTCACTAGGATTACAGGTACACACCACCACACCCAACTGTTCATGTTACTTTTTACATGTTATTGTTGGATAAATCTGGACTACTAACTAAATAAATATGTTGAGTAATAATCTTAATAGGGTGGTGATCATATGGTAACAGGATATTTAACAAAAAAATCAGAACAAGGTAAGAATCTTCGTTACACATTTCTATTGTCTGTTTTTAGAGTCTTTCTTAGATGTTAATCCTTTATCCATATTTCCATTTTCTTAAAATTAGGTCCCCCACATTCCAACTTGCTCCATAGGGCAGGTCAACCTATTACCATCACTTAAACACCTCATAATCATTTTTATCTATGTACCTTCCTACTAGAATTTCCCCCATTCTTAAATATTTTCATAGTGCCTCCCCAATCAATTCCCAAATTGATTATAAATTATATAAGAATTCTCCAATTCTTTATAATTCAGCTCAATTTTCATGTATTTTATCAAGACTTCTGACTAATCCCAGCCCATACTTAACTTCCCATAACTCTGTATTCCTCTAGCACTTATCAGCTGTTTATATAATAAGATCATAATCTTGCTTCTATATAGAAATTATTCTCCTGGAACAGCAAAAAAAAATAAGGCTTGTTGTTACAGATAAATTTCAAATTCTTTGAGGAAAGAGCTCAAATAATGCATTTGCTCTCCAATAATATCTGTCACAGCAGTGCTACCATGCAGACCAAAGGACTTACTGGGCACCTCTTTGTGCTCTTAGGGCTATACAATGCATTATGGGTATAGAAGTAGTGAGTAAAAATATTGTCTGTGCATAGAGTAGATTGTAAATAATGTTTCTTATAAAAATGAGTAAATGAATTAATGGATTGTTTTTAGACACATTGTGTATCCTTCCTGGGCCTCTAGAATTTCCCTGGAAGGATCTCCTTTCTGACCATTCTCTTTTCAATTCATCTTCTAATGCAAACAGAGATTTATAACTCTTATTAAATTAGCAGCATTAAGTCCAACAATTATGAGAACTTCAAATGTGCACTTAAGGCAAATAATAAACTCTAATCTTCAGAGCAGTGTGAGTACAAGGGGGCACTGAGTTCAAAGTCAGTAATCTAGGCTTTATCCTAAGATATTGGACAGGTCACTTGGCCACATTACACTTGTTTTCTCACAAGTTCACTCTCTCAATGCTCGTTTCTCAAAGTGTTGTACATAGAACAACAACATGGGCATCACCTAGGAGTGTGTTAGAAATGCAGAAACTCAGGCCCCATCCTAAACCTACTGTATTAGAGTCTACTTTTCAACAGGATCCTCCAGTGGATCTATATCACATTAAAGTTTGAGAAGCACCACCCTAGACTATGAGATTATTGAGGATGGAGATTGTATCTTTTTACCATTGTATCCCCTAACATCCATTACTAAGCCTGGCACATAGCAGACATTCAATAATTTGTCAAAAAATGAATGAAAATGTAAAAAGAAAGGGCTAAGATTGTTTCTCTGGTCCTTTCCAAGTTCAGTACTCTACAATTTAGGTCAAGCCTGGCTGATTTCAACATACTCAAAATGGGACTTACAACTAAAATCTTGCTTGGCTAACATCTTTGGCTTATTTTTTCATTTCCTCAGTGATAACATATATGCCAATTCAAAGAACAGTATTTAAAATTAAATTAATTGAAAAACACAGGAGACTAAAGGGTTTGTGTGTGTGTGTGTGTGTGTGTTTCCTTCTATAATCAGTATTTGTATATACGCACTGAGATCCAGTATCTTGGCATTAAAAATGTTCAATAAGTTTTTTTTTATTTACTTATTGATTCATTGAACACAAATGGAGTACAGCTATTGTTTCACTGGTTGTACACAAAGTAGAGTCACACCATCTGTGCGTTCATGCATGTACACAGGGCAATGGTATCTGTCACACATTCTGTTATTATTTTTAACCCCCCACCCCGCCCCCACCCCTCCCTTCCCTCTATGCTATCTATCCTTCCACCATTCTTGCCTCCCTTCCATCCCGCATTATGCATCATCATTCACTTATCAGAGAGACCATTCGGCCTTTGGATTTTTGGGATTGGCTGATCTCACTTAGCATAACAGTCTCCAACATCATCCATTTACCTACAAATGCCATAATTTTATTCTTCTTTCAATAAGTTTTTAGAAGTGAAAAAAAGTTATGCTGGCCAGCTGTTTTTATAGCTCCTGTCTACTAGTTGGCTTTAAATAATAACAAGAGAAAGAGAATGTATACCATTATTTACAGATACTGTCAAACCTTGTCACTGAATTTCTTACCCCACTTCCACTACTTGTCTATGTCTTTCAGAGAGTTTAAATAATCCCACACCCACTCCTGGGTTTCTGATTGTCCCAACTCACTTGGCTTTCAATTTTCTCTAAATATAAATTGCATGAGCTCACATCTTCTCTAATAAGACTCAGTTATTTTAGTAACATTCTAAGAACAAAAAAATGCCAAAATATTCATATTGTAATAACATCTGCTAATATGATTCTGCCACTGCAATTTGATAATATAGGGTTTGTTATCCAATTATCAATAATGCTGAACAGGAAATATCTATATCTAGGATCACTGGGCATCAGATTTTAGGCATCCAAAATACATAAAAGCTTTCACTTATTTCTGGAAAAATCTGGATAAATAAGCTACTTTAATTCCTAGTTTTATTTATTGGGTAAACTGATTCCCTACACAAATGAATATAAATGTGCTCCTTGCATTATTTTTATGATCAATAATGGTGCCTTTCTGAAAATCTCCAGCAAATTTTCAGTCTTTGACTTTCCCAAGTTCTAAGCCTTTATCATTTCTAGGTGAGTGAATTGCCTACCTGTGTGGCTCTGTGGGAACACCTGGTATGGTAAGCAATGACAGCTGTAGAAGCAGAGCAATGGAAATGGGCAGAGAGGTATGCAGCACACTTTGTAAATGTTCTACACTATAACACCATTGCGATTTCAGAGCATATAGGCTAAAAGTCAGGATATGGCAAGAAGCTTTATGTTTCTGTCTCTTTGTTGACAAAAAAAAAATGGAATTACAAGGTTGACTACATATCTTGTTCCCTTCTACTATCCTAAGTGGCCTTGACATTTATAATACAAACTCCTCAAATATTTAATGGTATAAATATGCCCATAACTGACCTTGCTAAAAGAATGGTGAGGAATTGATCACTGATATCAGCATGGTAATCAATCATGGATGAAAATGACATCTGCCTATTACTACTAAAATTTAAGCAAATCTCTGCTAGAATGTATGATAGCTTATAGTTGAAAACCTTGCAAGGGAAAAGACATGACCCAGATTGCCACAAATGAATTTGCAAGCTGACTGAAAAAGCAAACCATCTAATTCCACACATAGCATTTTTTGTACATTTTGAATCTGTTAATGTCCTGGTTCAGTTTCTTTAATGGAATACCATAGACTGAGTCATTTAAGCAACACACATTTATTTCTTATGGTTTTGGAGGCCGGAAAGTCCAAGAACAGGGTGCCAGCATGGTCAGTTCTGGTGAGGGCCCACATTCTGATTTGCAATCAGCCATTTTCTGACTGCCTCCTCACATGGCAGAAAGGGAACTAAGGGAGAGAGAGATCCCATGTGTCCTCTCCTCATTTTATATGGGTACTAATCGAACTTATGAGGGCTCTACCCTCATGACCTAATTACTTTCCAAAGACTCTGCCTTCAAATACCATCACATTGGGATTAGGGATTATGAATTTGGTGTGAGGGGAAACATTCAGTCCATTGCAGTTGATAATGAATATAAACAGAATGATTTAAAAATCCAACTTCCCACTTTCTATACTTGTAATATTTTTTAGACACACACATGCACACACACAAATCCAGCAGCTCAAAAAATCCAGTCACTCACCAAGGAAACATTATTAGCTGCTCTGAGTTATTTGAGTACATTTTCCTGGAAAGTGATTAATTTTATGTGGTAGCTTAGGTCTCTGTGGCTTCCTTTCTCCCAGAAATCAAACTCCAGAACTGACCAGTTGCTAATGATCTTTAAAATTGCCTGGCAGGCTCTAAAATCTAATTGACCCTGTTTAAGTACAATCCTGACAAGAGATACAAAACTGGGTGTATTAGTTTCCTAGGACTGCTGTAAAAATGGACTGTACACTGGGTTGCTAAAAACTATAAAATCTTATTCTTTCATAGTTCTAGAGGATAAAAGTCTGAACTCAAGGTGCTGACAGGCTGTGCTTTCTCCAAAGCCTCTAGGGGTAGATCCTTCCTTCCTTCTTCCAACTTCAGGTAGCCTCTAGCTTTCCTTGACTTGTGACAGCATTACTCCAGTCTGTGCCTCCATCTTCCCATGGCCATATTCTCTCTGTCTAGATTGTCCTCTTCTTATAAGGCTCACAGTCACATTGGATTAGGGTCCACCCTCATCCCATATGACCTCATCTGAATCTAGTTATACCTTCAAATACCCTATTTCCAAATAAGGTGACACTCACAGGGACTAGGACTTCAACGTATCTTTTAGGAGGAGATAATTCAACATACCACACTGGGCAAAAAGATGTCTGGATCCCCCTTTGGGTTCTATCTTTCCATAACTCTTCTATTTGAATGTTGAACAAGAAACCCCATTGCATTCTATACCGTTAATTTTGCTGTTATTTGTAAAACACTGACTAAATGTGAAACACAACAAATGCAAGTACAGAGATTCAATTTACTTGACTAATTTTTTATATCACTTTTTAAGTATCCTCCAGATCCTACACTGGATAAATACATATCACAGAAGTAGAATCAAGTACACAGTCATTAACGACCAAAACTGCAGATGTCACAGGCTCCATGTGGTCAGTGCCTTTAAGCAGACTGTCTGCTACAATCTGTACCAACTGACACTTCCAGGTGGTATACAAGAGAAGTCCCAGGGAGGCTGCATTGCTTCAGTGTAGCCTCAGGGCAACATATATCACAGAAATCAACTTTTTAAAAAATCCCCCCCCCTTCTTTGATCCAGTTGCTTTTTAATTGCCTTCCTATTTCCCCTTAAATTTGTCCTGGGAAGAAGTGAGTACATAACTTCTATTATTTAGTGAAACTTGAATATGTACATGGATGCTAATGTTGGATGAAATCACTACCCCTACTGTGAACTGACAACCAGTCACACTGTCAGGATTGTGTAGGGGTGTCTTAAGAATAATACAGTGTAAGACAAGTTCTATTAAAAGCCAGTGGTGTACCCTTATAAAAGAAAACGATGAGTCAATTCAGCACCACCAAGAAGAATGCTTTTCTAGAAGCATTTTTGGAATATTTTGCTGCTGGATCTGATTAACCTAAATGCAAAATGAAATGAACAGATGGCTATGACATTTGTTATTCCATAGGGACGAATGGTGTACTAAGTTCCTTGCAACTAAGTCTTTCTGGGTCTTTTAACTCTTGAAACTCAGTTTATTGCTTACCCCAGATGCTGAGATCAGTTATGCTTCTAGACAGGAGGAAGTTAAAAAGCCCTAGCCCAGCCAGAAGCTGACCTGTTAAAAAATCAAGCTGCTTTTCTGGTATTCCTATGCTGTGCTATATATTTTTTGTGTATCAAATTCTAGTATGTGGCCTAATACCTATAGTTAGATTTTGGGTTTCTGCCTCAATACCTAAGTCTCTGCCTTGGTTTCTACAACATGTCTGTAAGTCTAGGATTATGACTGATCATTGAGTCCTAACAGAACCTCAGGTCCATCAGAAATCTCAGTTCCTAATGCTGGCCTCCTGGTGTCCACAGGTTTACTCAATGCCAGTAGCTTCTACTGATGTCTGCATTGTCTGTCAGGACTCAATTGCAGACCTCCTCGGGATTGGGGTTGTAGCTTAGTGGTAGAGTGCTTATCTTACACATGTGAGGCATTGGGTTCAATCCTCAGCACCACATAAAAAATACAATAAAGTTATTGTGTCCATCTACAACTACAAATATTTAAAATAAATTAAATAAAGCTATTGTGTCCATCTTTAACAAAAAAAATGTTTTTAAAGTAGCAGACCTCCTTTGATCCCATCTTAGAGTCTCCTATCCCATATTCTTGTCTTACTCTTCTAGTAATCATATAGAGGGTCTAATCAGCCTTGGTGTAACCCTTTCTAAATGCCAATTATGATTTGGGATAATAGTTTTTGAAGCCATAACCCTAAATAATCAATTGGCCAAAATATAAGCACCTCACATAAATATTAAGGGTAGTCATATATTGATTTTATTCAGAGATCAACTGAGATACTTTTGACATTGTATACAATTAGTTGTTTTATATATTTTGAAGGTTTGGAAATTCTATTTCCTCCCAGATTATCTAGGTGCTTTTTAATTCCCTTCTTTCTTCTTCCTTCTACCAATAGGTAGTTTCAAGTTTATGTTTATCTGTTTCTTATGATTCTTCATTTCAAAAACTGTTTCAAGCTTAAATCTTGATGAAGGTTCAGATTTTATACAGGGTCTCATAGTGATGTTGGAAACTTCTTTTATTTGAGTATAGCTCTCCAATCTACCAGATGGAGCATTTACTTAATAGGAAAACCCTTGTTATAAACTAAATTATGTTCCCCAAATTTTATGTGTTGAAGTCCTAACCCATAGTATCTCCGAATGTATACTTTGAGATAGGGCCTTTAAAAAGGTAATTAAGTTTAAATGAAGTCATATGGCCAGGCCATAATGCTATCTGTCCTTATAGGAAGAGGAAGAAACACCAGGAAACACACACACAGATAAAAAGTCATGTAACCTGGGCATGGTGGAACATGCCTGCAATCCCAGCAACTCAGAGGCTGAGGGTGGGGGTGGCTCACAAGTTTGATGTCAGCCTCAGAAACCTAGCGAGACCCAGTCTCAAAATAAAAAAATAAAACAGGCTGGGGATGAAACTCAGTAGTGAAATGTGCCTGGATTCAATCCTAGTACCAAAAAAATGAAGTTACATGAATACAACAAAAAAGCAACTTATTTGCAAGCCAAAAAAGGCAGCTACCTACCAACACCTTGCTCTTAAACTTCTAACCTCCAGGTTATGAAAGAATAAGATTCTGTGATTTTAAGCCACACAGTTTAAGCCACCAATACTTTTTTACACAACCCTAGCAAAATGAATATGCCTCCTTTAACATCACAAACCCTCATGTCAAAAACAAAAAGAGAAAAGGGCTTTCTTTTAGTAAAGGGTAGGGATTGCTAAACATTTATCAAGGGGTCTTTTGTCCCCCAATATTCGTCAAATGTTGAAGAATAATTATGAGATAATGATGAGATAATGAATCATACACAAAACAAAAACAACACAATAGAATAGGCCTAAGAATTTTTGTGGCATACTTGGGAATTGGAAGGGCAGTAGAATGAATCAGACATAACTTTCCTATGTTCGCATATGAATACACAACCAGTGTAACTCCATATCACATACAACCACAAGAATGGGAAATTATATTCCATGTATGTATGATATATCAAAATACATTCTACTATCATGTATAACTAAAAAGAACAACAGCAATAAAAAGTACTAGCCTTGACCCAGAAAACCTAAGCTCTGGTGAGGTTCCCTCTTGGTCGTATCACAATATAGTGGGAACACATATGCATCTCTGTGTCTGTGTGGTCGCTTCTCCCTCTCTTTATAAAGCTACCAGGATTCAATCATAGTAGTTCTACTCTAATATCCTAATGTAATCACTTTCCAAGATATCACCTCTGAACGTCATAGTTTAGTGCATTTTTCACTTTCTTAACACTATTAGGATAGGACTTTGGGTATTAAACTTCTGCATAAGTTTGGGGCAAATCATACTCAAACCATTTACTTCCTCACATATAAAATGGAGAAAATAATAAAATTTCCTTATAGGCTATTTACTACATTAATTTAGATAATAATGAATATAAAGGAGTTAACAGAGCACCAAATCAATATATGCACTCAATAAATGCAAATTATTATCATTGACAATATTCTTCTTAGTAAGTTACTAAAAACCTAGACATTATTCTGGATACCATGAGTACTCTCACTGTTTCCCAAACCACATTTTCACTATATCTTAACCCCTTAACCCTCGCATGTAAGCTTGCAGAATAAAGAAATGCAAAACCTAGAAAGTGATCATGACTAGAAAGCTAGTTCAAACATTTGAAAAAGCATGTGTTTTTCATTTTCCTGAAAGAGAAGTCAAAGTATGAGTTTATAGTATCAGGCCTCATATAATGACACAACCCAACTTCGGATTCCACATTAGTGGAGCCAGGTGATCAGGCATGAACCACAGCAAATCTGATCAGGCAGTCACAGGTTAGCATTTGACCTTTGAAGTTCAAACTGGGTTTAAATAAAGAAACAGCAGAATTTAGCCCTAGAGATGAAGAAAAAGAGAACAGATGGGATGGTTCACATAGAAGCATAACCGAAGTAGGACACAAAAGGTATCTGGCAGGCTGCTCTCTGTTCTGACTCACAGGTGCTTAGGGACAAGTAGAAGTATAGTGAATGAGGCACGGTTCTTCACATACTGGTGACAACAGAAGAGTTTCATGATCCCCAGGGAGTCCTGAGAATTCTAAAAGCCCCCTTATCTATTTTTACAAGTATATATGAGTCTGAAAAATATCTAGTCAGTGTGCGGATCAGGCATAATAGTAGAAACTAGCCTGAGCTTCTAGATTATCTGTACTTTGACCTTGGCTTTGATCTTGCTCGCTGTACTCACCGGGCATTTCATTTTATTTTATTTAAATCTATTTGAGGTACTCATCATGATTTTTTTTGGTACCAAGAATTGAACCCAGGAATACTTAACTACTGAGCCACATCCCCAGCACTTTTTTATATTTTATTTAGAGACAGGGTCTCACTGAGTTGCTTAGGATCTCACTAAATTACTGAGGCTAGCTTTGAACTCACAACTTCCTGCTGGAGTCTCTTGAGTCACTGGAATTACAGGTGTGTGCCACCACATCTGGCCAGAATGATGTTTTGATATACTTAACTTGATATGCATACACACAGTGATTACTACAAACAAATGAACATGCCAATTGTCTCATGCACACACATTTCTTTTTACAGATATTCTTTTCTGTTTGTACTAGGGTTGGATAGGGGAGAGAAATATACTGGAAAGGAAAATAGAGGCTTTGATGAGAATAATAAGTGAGATATAGTGTTTATTTTGTGCTATCCTGAATGCTTTGCACATAATTATCTCACTTAATCCTCCCAGCATCCCTGTGAGGTAGGTATTATTATTATCCTTATTTTCCAGGTGCTACTCTGAGGCACAGTGAGACTGAGTAGCAAGTGGTTGAATCCAGGGTTCAAAACTAAGCAGTCAATCTCCAGTTTCCCTGGTACCAATACTGAGCATCTAATAGTGCCTTAATAAATATTTTCCCACAGTGAATAAATAAATATCAAATATTAGAAGAGGTTGCAATTGTATGTGTATGCCTTGATTCTCTGAGACTGCAAGTATATTGGCTATGAAGAAGTCTTTTCTATAGTTCTTCACTATTTTCCCCCATAGTTCATGCTAAAAGGTAACTGGTGCTAATGACAGAAATAAGAATTAGATTCAATGCTTAATAGACAGTTCACAGTTCCCATGTTTACAATGACACTATTTTATTCCCTAAACTTGCCCCACCTTCAGCCTTCCTGATCTCAATCCCATTGACTTTTTCTTCAAAATATCTGCAGAAACAGACCACATCTCACCATTGCCATTGCTACCACCTTGGTCTAATCATTGCCAATGACTTTGTGGATTATGACTATAAGAACTGTCTTCTTCCATTCTGTCCTTTTCTTTAGTAGTCAGAGATATCCCATTAATAATCTAAGTCAGATCATATCATTTCCCCGCTCCTCTTCAATGGCTCCCAAAGACCTTACCTACAATGGCCCACAAAGCTCTACAGGATCTTTCTCCCTACCCCCATCTTATTTCCCTGACCACATTCTCTGAATTTCTGTTCCTCCCATGCTCATTGCACCCCAGCCACACTGATCTCTGTGCTGTTCCTCTAACTCATGAGGAATGTTCCCCACATGGAGACTATTCCTCTATCTGCTATGTTTCCCCTGAACTTATATGTTTCATTCCTCACCTCCTTCAAGTCTTTGCTTGTTATGTCACCTCAGTGAGATACATCCTCACCACCTGTTTAAAATTACTTTCTCTCCCCACCCTCCAGATCTCTTTACCCTGCTTTACTTAATTTTTCTGACATCCTTAAGTTTAGAGCATACAATTTACTGATGTGTTTTGTTAACCGTATCCCTCTGTTTTAGTCAGCTTTTTCATTAATATGACCAAAAAACCTGACAAGAACAATGTAAAAGAGGAAAAGTTTATTTGGGCTCATAGTTTCAGAGGTTCAGTCTATGGTGGAACAACCCCATAGATCTGGTCTCCAAGGGGAGGCAGAACATCATGGTGGAAGGATGTGACAAAGGAAAGCAGCTCAGGATCATGACAAGAAGAAATGGAGAGAGTTCCAATCACCTAGGACAAAATATAAACCCCAAAGGCATGCCCCCAGTGACCTACCTCCTCCAGCCACACCCTACCTGCCTACAGTTTACTGAGTAGTAGATCTTTATCAGTGGATTAAACTACTGATTAGGTTACAGCTCTTATAACCTAATCATTTCGCCTCTGAACATTCTTATAATTTCTCACATATGAGCTTTTGCAGGATACCTCATATCTAAACCATAAGAACCTCCCTCCACTAGGATGTTAACTCTACCAAGGCAAGTCTTTTTGTTTTTCATACACTGATATATCCCAGAACCTAGAAGAGTATTTGGTGCAGAGTTAGCATTCAATGAATATATGCTTGTTAATTAGATGGGAGATTCTCATGTGGGCTATTGATTAACAGGTCTCAGGTTAAAGACAATTTATGTGATTGTACTTAAAGCTATATTTCAAGCTAATTCAGGCCAATGATAATCCTTTCAGGTAGGTGAATACCACCACTACTCCCTCATTACCACTCCTGGAATTTGTTTAAAACTAGTATAGGTATGTTCGAAGTGTTCTCGTATGTTCTATTTACATCCAGCAAACCTTACGGTATGCACAAAGCAAACCCATCATCCAGAATAAAATATAAACCAACAAACAAAAACGTCAAAATAAGATGGCACTTTGAAAGGCCTGACGTACATATGAGCACATGAAAATGGACTGTTCCAAATGTTAACAGTAAAACTGATTAACTTATGGATGAAAATACATTTATATATATTTTTGCTAAACTCATAAAAATAGTTTTAAACTTGAAATTTTTGCATTTTTCTTTGTTGGTAAGAAACTAATTCACAGGCCTGGGATTATAGCTCAGAGGTAGAGTGCTTGCCTAGCATGTGTGAAGCACTGGATTCAATTCCCAGCACCGCATATAAATAAATGAATAAAACAAACGTCCATCAACAACTAAAAATAAAAAAAAAATTTAAAAGCTAATTCACAAACAAGTAGCATGATATGTTTCATAAAACACCTCCATTTGCAGAAAATTAAAAATGCCATTCATTGTTTCAAAAATAGTATATGTACATTGTAAAATATTAGAAAATAAAAGTAAGCAAAAACTTAAAAACTAAGCCTTCACGTTGCTACCACCAAAGATTCCCTATGTCAATTCTGTAATGTCTTAACTTTCTTTAGAATGTATATATACAATGGGTGAGTTTATATAGTTTTGTCCCAAATAAGATTATACTGTTTAACACCTACAGTTCTTTTTTTTTTCTTTCTTTTCTTTCCTTTTATTTATTTATTTATTTATTTATTTTTGGTACTGGGGATTGAATTCAGGGATGCTTTACCACTGAACTACATCCCCAGTCCTTTTTATTTTTTATTTTGAAACAGGGTCTTGCTAAGTTGCCCAGGTTGGCCTCAAACTTGTGATCCTCCTGCCTCAGCATTCCAAGTTAACACCTGCTTTTCTTAAGTCAATGATCTGCACTTTTCAGTGTTTCATTTCATGTAACACTCAAACCATATCGAAATTTCTCCCCAATTGAACAAAAAAAAAGTCATTTATAATTTGTCAAAAATGGCACCTAATTCAGAACAATACATTGAAAAATTATTTCTAAAGTAATAGCAAACAATGTTTTAATTGCATTGTTTTATTTACATTTTTAGTGCTGGGGATCAAACCCAGGACCTTATGCATGCTAAGCAGGCATTTTACCACTGAGCTATATTCCCAACCTCTGCATTATTTTATCTTTTAAAAAATTCCAAAATACTCATCTGAAAATATTTTCATTGCCACATTTATATGAATGTAATTTAAACTCCTTTCAAAATAAATTAATCAGTGATTAAGTGAATAAAATTATAGAAATTATTAAAAAGTAAGAGAACTCAACTATAAAAATAAAAGAAAACTTATTTACAAGAAAAGGCTTTATAGCATTGTAATTATTCAGAAAATACATAGTACCATAGAACGATTCACTTTCCCTAAGTTTTGACCAGCATGGTCATTATTCATCTGAAACTGATTTTTAAAATTTCTTTTTGTCATTTTACCATATGATAAACTGCTAATGTTCTGTGGCATTTTATTAAACATTTTCAGTACAAAAAATAAAGGAACTTAATTCTGTAAATCTTAGTGATAATCAAGGGCCATGTGATAATATAACCAACACCCTAGAATTAATGGAAAATATGTTTCTTGTATTCAACTTTTTCTTGAATAAACTTTGAATTTAAATTTGTTGATTTTAAGAACAATGGGAGACTTACCATGGTGATTTTCTGAACAAATTTTCTTTCTAAATATAAAATGCAAACATACAATATTTATAAAATTAATAAATTCATTTGTCTGTGAAGACTCTACACTGTCTTTATGTTTGATATTTGGCTATTATGTGCAGAAAACCCATGACTCTCAGGTTTCACTCTTCATAATTTTTTTTTAAATTCTGGAAATATAGTATTGACATCTTAACAGTAGAGAATTACCCCCAAAGATAAAACTAGCATGTGATCAGTTTAAAGTGGGAAAGAGTATGGCAGTTTCTTATAAACTAAGAACGGAATCATCATACCACCCAGAAATTTCATTCCTGGACATTTATTTATACTACAGAATTGAAAACTTACATTCATACAACAAACCTATACTCAAATGCTCACAGCTCTATAGTAGTAAAAAAGTGGGAACAATCTAAATGTCCTCCAGTAGGTGATTGGGTAAACAGACTTTGGTATATCAATATCAAGGTAAACTACTCAGCAATAAAAAGGAAGGATCTATTGATACACAAAATGATCTAAATGCATCTCCAAAGATTTGTGCTGAGTGAAAAAAAAAGTCAGTCCTAATAATTTCTATGCTATATGATTTCTTTTATACAATATTCTTGAAATGAAAAATCATAGTAATGGAAAACAGATTCATAGTTAACCATTTAGGGGCATGGTGGATGTTGTAGGAGTTAGGAATAGTGATCAACACAAGGGATCCACATGAATCTGATTTGTATCTTGTCCGTACTAATGGATACAGGTATCTACCCTTGGGATACAATTTTGTAGAAATAAATATACACACATAAATGAGTAAAAGTGAGATTGGGGAAATTTGAATGAGATCAGTAGATTGTAATAGGCCAACTGTGATTATGATACTGTACTATAGTTTTGCAAGTGGTTATCATCTGGGGAAACTGAGTAAAGTGTACATGGACTCTCTGCATTACTTCTTACAATTGCATATAAATACACAATTATTTTAAAATATTTACAAGTGAATATTCACAGAAAAAAAGTTTTCACAACTGAACAATATCAGCATTACTTTTTGCTTCATGTGTTTACTTTGAACAAGTATTTTGGAGAGACCCTAGAAGGCATAGTTGCCTTCTGTATAAACAATTATTTCATTGAAACTTCAAATGATATGTGAAAAGAGGAGGAATTTTTGTTAAAATGATAATAATAGGCCAGTCTTTCTTTTTCTTTCCAAAAAAATCTTCTTTAGGGATATTGGGGAAAATAAAGTTATATAGCTATATGTTTTATGAAACACAATTATTCACCTTACTCCTTTTATATGATTATTGCTTGGATAGTCAGAACTGGACCCACTTAAGGCCTGTGGATCAAAAAGAAACCAGGGTAGAGGTCATTGATCCCAGTTAATGTTCAATGAGGGAGAAATAAAATTGGACCCTTCCTTGGATGCCTCTTCAAGGATGTGAGAATGAGGAAAGAACATTC
Source organism: Glaucomys volans (assembly GCA_020662805.1). Taxonomy (NCBI): domain Eukaryota; kingdom Metazoa; phylum Chordata; class Mammalia; order Rodentia; family Sciuridae; genus Glaucomys; species Glaucomys volans. Next base: position 361,272 of record JAJEJO010002349.1, read on the forward strand.
TGAGAAAAGTAAAGGTCAGGTAGAGATATCAGAAGGCTATTGAGCAAAACCCTCATCCTCTGGGTGCTATTGTGAGGAAAGGAGAATGAGAAAATGAATTCAGAAAGAAGAAAAAAATCAGAGAAAGTTGTGATAAGATGATTGGTTGAAGAACTCACTTAATATATCCCTGTATACTTCTGCAAGGATGGAGGAATGAACATAGAACTTTCTAGAAGTACGGATCAGGAAAATTGCCAGAATGGGATTGGTTGAAAAAACAAAACAAAGTCCCCTTTTCCTTGCAAGATTGCCTTGGAGGATCCTACTTTTACCAATAGGATAAATAAGAGGTGACAAGAATTCATGAGGATTTCTGTGAGGGTGGATTGATGAAATCAGAACTTTCCATGAATAGTAAATATTTGGGAACCAGTCCTAACTTGATTGATTGGGACTGTCTAGTCCAAGGGTGTCAGCTAGAATGAGAGTATAAGAACATAACTTTCTGGAAGATGTAAAGACTAGAAAGTAGGTATCAAAGTTTGACTGATTGAATTACAGTAACTTAAGTTCCCTCTCCCAAGAGTTTCTTTGAGGGTCTATTATGGTTTGGATATGAGGTGTCCCCCCAAAAAAACTCCTGTATCAATGCAGGAATGTGAAATGATTGGATTTTAAGAGCTGTAACCTATAGCAGTCTATCCTGGTTTGAATGACTAGGTGGTGAGTAACTGTAGGCAGGTGGGGCAGGGTTGGAGGAGGTGCATCACTGGGGGCATGCCCTGAAAACGTGCTTTTTCCCTGTGGCCCCTTCCCCCTCCCTCTCTCTCTGCTTCCTCACCCCAACATGAGCTGAGAAGGTTTCTTCCACTGGGCCCTTCCCCCGTCATATGCTGGCTCACCTTGGTCCCAGAGCAATGGAGTCAGCTGTCTATGGACTGATACCATCTGATACCATCAACCAAAATAAATTTATTCTCCTCTAAGTTGTTCCTGTTGGGTATTTTGGTCACAGTGGTGAAAAATTAAGTAAAACAGGGTCCATATTAGTGGAAAAGGGCATAAGGATTGAATGTTCTGGAAGAAATAAAGATCAGTGGTTGGACTCAGAACATGATTGGACAAGGAAGAATGGAATAAGCTTCCTACTCTCAGTATATTACAAACACTAAGGGAAGGGAAATTTGTTCAGCATTACTTCAACCAATCATGTTCCAAATGTCTCCCATTTACTTTTATCAGAATGATCCATTCTTATCCCCTAACCTCACAGACACCTGTTGGGACAGGTCCAAAATGGTTATAGTTAGGTTCCCTCACTGAGACTTCCCAAGAGCTATGTTCTGTTTTGAGTGTGTAGCCAGGGATGGGAACTGGCTATATTATGGTTAGTCAAGGCCACAAACACTGTGATTCAGCATAGACACTCAAGGTCATAAACATTAACTTGTGAGCATGCACCCCACCCACTTATGTAACCTGTTGGCATTGTGCCTTCCTTGTTTGGCCTACATATAAAAAGGGCCCATGGAAATGGGTAAGAGGGGGATAAAATAGAACTGGCTAGGGGCTAAAGGTGAAGCTGAAGACTGGCTAATGGCTGTGGCCACCACTGAATAAAGCATGTCTTCTATCCTAACTGCACCTTGCATCTTCTTCCACCTGCCAAACCCCAAATCTGTTTCCTGGGTCAGAGCCCCAGCACAACAACACCCCTAAAGTAAAGGGGGCTTTTTCAGTTTGGCCTCATCTAGTAATACTGTGAGCCTAACCCCTGGCCTTTCCTTTTTCCTCACCCAAAATTCTGGCCATACCTCACTCCAAACCCACATATACCTCACAACCCTAATGGAGGAACATAGTTCAATTTACTTTAATAAATTACATTCTGACTCCATCTCCTAGCCTTTATCTCTTCCACAGAGTTTTTTCTCCTAATCTCACTATGTCAAACAAACTTAACCTAGTGTAGTTCTTCACCCAATTGTATTTGGATCTGCTCCTAGTTCCTTACTTTGTCCAAAGGGTCTGTCCTCGTTTCCCTTGCCTCCACCTTCAAAGACCACCAGTGAAGGCAGATTATTTCTTCTAGAAGGTTCTGTACTCATATACTCACTTTATTAGAAATACCCAAAGGAACAAGCTTAGCTCAGGTCCCTTTCAACCAACCAAGTTATAAACTGCTTCCATTTACTTTCTCAGCAATATCTATGTGCTTCCTAGCACCCATACAGAAACCTGTGAAGTGGAATATTTACTACTTCTTTAGCCAATCGTACTCTGAATCAACCCAAAAGCTTTTACTTCTTCCAGAGAGTTTTGTCTTTATCCCCATGCACACTTTCACAGAGACCACAGAGAAGGGAACTTAGAAGATGTTTCCTTCAACTATTCACATTCCTGACCTTTATATTTTCAGGAAAATTCTGTCCTAATACTCTTACTCTATCAGAATCATTCAGGGTAGGGAAGTTTGTATAGGTATCCTTCAACTAATCTTGTTTGGGTATGCTTCCAGACTTTTTTTTCCAGAAATATCTACCTCCCTTCCACAAACTCACCATTTCAGAAACCACCAGAGAAAGCATTTTCATTTCTCCTTCAACCAATTGATTATCTTCTGCCCTCTGACCTCTGAATTCTTCTGATCATACCTCATACTTCCTTCCCTTTGAATTCTTTCAGAAAGTTCTGTCCTCCTGGCATTGCTGCATCAGCAATTCTCAAGAAGAAAGACTATCATGTTCTGGTCCCTTCTCATTTTTTATACTATTCCCAAATGTTCTTTCCTTATTCTTGCCACCCTGAAAGTTTCTGTGAGGATGGATAGATGAGGAGCCAACAAATTTGTGATGGTGTCTGAACATGATTGATTGAAGGAGATATGAACTAAGCATCCTCCTTTGGATGTATCTTCCAGAGTAAGCATATGTGGACAGTCCTTTAAGGAATTAGTAAATGTCAGGCAGCAGGATCAGAATGTGATTGGTTGAAGTGCTACTGAACTAAGATATTTCCCCTGCTATTTCTCAGAGAATAAGTATGGGGTGGGGGTAAGGACAGAACTTTTTTGAAGAAATAAAGATCAGAGGGTGGGGTTCAGAACATGATTAGATCAGGAGAAACTGAATAAAACCACTCCAACATGGGTATGGGTGAAAGTGCAGAGACAAAGACAGAACATTTTTGGAAAAGTGAAGATCTGAGAGCCCATCCAAATATCATTGCTAGAATGGTCTGAATCAATGCTTCCAAAAAAAAGAAATTCAAGTGACTAACAAACATATTTAGACAAGTCAGTGGACTGACCCGGAATGTGGTTTATGAAGAAAGACTGAATAAGCCCACACTCCTGGGTGGTTCTGTGAAGGTATGTTCAAGGACTTAATATTCTGGGGAAAGTAAAGACCTTGGAGTGGTTCTCAACATGTTGGGATGAAGGAAAACTGAATTAGGTTCCCTTTCTTAAACTTTATGATATAGTGCCAGAATGAGCAGAGAACTTCCTAGAAGAAGAAAATTCCCAAAAAAATTGATTGAAGGAGGACTAAACTAAGTTCTCTCCTCTGGGGGTTTCTGTTAGGGTTTTTATGTGTCTGTAGATTGAGGGTGTAAGGACAGAAATTTCCTGAAGAAGTAAAGTCATGGGTAGGCTCGGTACATGACTTGGATAGGGAAGAATTTATTCTGTTCCTTTGGGGATTTTTGTGAGGATTGAAGGAAAACAAATCTTTCTGGAAAAGAGCTATGTAATGGAAGACAAAACAAATCAGAGGCTATTACTTGTGAAAAAGGACAGAATATTATACGTTTAAGAAGTTTATACATAATAGTAAATAGGGCTGGAGAAATAGCTCAGTTGGTAGAGTGCAAGGCCCTGGGTTCAATCCCCAGCACCACAAAACAAACAAACAAACCATAATAGTAAATAATAAGTTACTGGTAGATCAGAGGACAAATTCCTTTTATTATGTAGATATTTTGTCTATTATTTCAAGGTTGGCATTTGCTGTCTACTTCTCATTTTAAGTCACATTATGGTACCAGTTTCTATGTTTTTTCCTTGCTCTCCTTCTACTTCTCTTTTCTGCCTTTACAGTTTCAAAACTTGAATTATGTGTATTGAAACTCCAGGAAAAAGGATGCAGGATTTAGACACTTTTTAGACAAGACATACAAGGAACTTATGAAAGCCATGTCCAAAGAAGGTAGTCTTGCAGAGATGGAAATGGGGAAAAGGGTGGTAAAGGGTAAAGTGGAATAATACTAGAGTTAGGGGAAGGCTCAGGTTTGGGTTTAGACAAAGAAATGGTCAAAAAACAAAGCTTAGTGGAAAGTACGGTCTCCAGATGAATACCAAAATTAATTCCACCAGATTTTGACCCAGAGCAAGATAGTCAATGGGTCTCATTCTTACAGTAAATATATATCTGAAGGGTGACAAGGAAAAGTTAAACTAATTCCTGTAATATTGGATCCTGGAAGAATTAGGTAGTGGCCTGAACCATATAAAGACAGGCTTAATTGATGGAAGAGAGGGAAAATTAAAACCATCAAAATGAGCTCTAACAATATTAGATTCTGGATGAGTTAGTCTTGGGGTATAATCCAAATAAGTCCAAATTTCTCTGAATGGAGAGAGAAAATAATTAATTCACTCCCAAAATCACATCCAACACTATTTGTTTCACTAGTTATTTTTGTTGCCTAATCTACATAAATAAAGGCTTACCTGAATCAGGAGGAGGACAAATGACACAATCAAAATTAATTCCAGTGATATTGGATTCTGAAAAAATTAGTCATCGGGTCTGATCAACATGAGTAAGTGCTTATTGGAGGGAGGAGGGGGAAACTGCTATTACCAAATTAATTACAGAGATATTAGATTCCAGATGAATTTAGTCAAGTGATCTGGTCCATATAAGTACATGCATCTCTGAAGGAGAAGGGGGGAATTCATCCCCAACATTAAATCCAAAGATATTTTTTTCTAGACCAGGTATTTTTGTTGTCTGACTCATATAAGTAAATGTCATCTTTGAAATAAGGAAACAAAACCCCACGTTTGTTGAAAAGACTATATGAACTTGATTGGCACTGGTTTTTGTTTCAAAGGGTAATTTTGGTGAAGAAAAATGTGTAGGAGTGTGAGAGAATCTCCCAGTGTGAGGAAAATACCAGGGTGGGATAGAAGCAAGCTATCATAGTCACAAGTGGTACAAGTCTTGTCTCAGAGTGGGCAGGAAACTCCAGACAAACCAGTTATTCTGGGTTATAATGGAAAAGAAAGTGGGAAATTAAAGTGGGAAGGAAATTCCACATATGGTTATTAGCAGAAAAGAAATCTGTCAGTAGATAGGAATGTTCAACTACACTAGAAAATGAATCCACTATCTTAGTGAAAAGTAAAGTCAATCTCTGCAACCAGAGAATCCAGATCATGGACAAACAACTAGAAATTTCATTGTACAAAATGAATGAGAACAGCTGGGAGAGGGCAGGGGATTCCCTGTAGTTAGAAATCATTGAACAGGCCTTGAATTTGATATAAATGCATGCAGAACTGGGCACAGAGGTGCACACCTGTAATTCCAGTGGCTAGAGAGGCTGAGGCAGGAGGATTGTGAGATCAAAGCCAGCCTCAACACCTTCGCGAGGCCCTAAGTATCTCAGTGAGGTCTTAAGTATCTTAGGGAGAACCTGTCTCAAAATAAATTAAAAAAGGGATGTGGCTCAGTGTTTAAGTGCCCTTGGGTTAAATTCCAGGTTAAAAAAAAAAGATTAAAAAAAAGAAAAAGAAAAGAAAGGAATGCATGCAGAAAGTGGTCAGCTAACCATGATCTACAAGATCAGCAAGTCAGAGACAGCGGTCTTCAAGATGACCCTGGACTCTTGACTTTTGATAAAAGGGTTAGTGAGTTACAGAGCCTCCAAACTCCAGGTGAAGGAAACAACATAAGGATCAAAAGCTGAATTGGAAACTGAAGACCTTGAGGATAGACAAGATGTCAAAATATAAGTTGAAGTTGTTCCAATGATTTTAGTGAATAGTTGGAGGGAATTAGGAATTGTGTTTCATCTTTCTGAGTAGCATGTTCCCAGGAGAAGACAGTTGCAATGCACTAAAGGGGAGAAATCAGAGTGGGCACAGTCATATCATTTGCTTGGATTTTCTCACAGTAGCAGGAAGTTGGGAGTTGGAACTTTATTAGTGCAAACTAACAGTAAGAACTTTCAATCTGGATAATTTTTTTCCTACTCTGATGCATTTTTGCATTCCAATTATTTTCTATAAATGTCATTGCTAAGCATATTTTGAAGGTAAACATTATTATTTTCTAAGGTGCCTTGCAAAGATCAGGGTGACAACCTGGCCATGAAATTTATCTGAATGTGGATTCTGGTTTAATGCACTCCTTAGATGAGCATTTCATTATACAGTAAGTTAATGATTTTCCAGCTCTTTAGAGAGCAATTTCTACTTGTGTCTACATACCTATACCAGAAAAAACCTCATGAGCAGCAGATTCTTGGAACAGCAATGATCATGTTTATCTAAAATTTGTATTTTCAAATATTTCCTAAAGTGCTACTTTATCTTAACCTCATTCTTAGAGAATTTTTCAACTACAGTTAACTTTTTCTGAAGAACATTAAAGCTTTATCTTCTAGCTCCAAAAAGAGAGAGTGCTACTAAAAGTCAATTTAGAGATACAGAGCTTGAAGGAAATTGAGATATCACTACCATCCTCTGAAGGAATTGGCCTCCAATTTTTAAGTGGTTTGCTTAAGGAAGGAGTAAAATAAATTAGCAGAGCTGGGACTAACCCAAATCTTTATTTCAAGTCAATTCTTTCCATTATCCATGGGGATTGGACTTTATTGCTGAAATGTTGCAAATTCAAATATTAGTAAGATATGGGGAATTTTCGGGATAGCCTTGTTACTTCTGTTGGCTTTGTGTCCTATAGGCACGAGTGACGACTGGTAGTATAAGTACAACCACAAAGTTGAAAATATTAGCAAGACATTACAAGTTTTCTAGGTAGAGGTACAGGGTTTTGTTGTCTTTGGTCTCTTATAGGCCCTGGTCTTAACTGATAGTATTTGGCCAAGTCTTTGGGCATGCCGTTTTCTTAAAGAATTCTCTGTTGCTTCCTTTCTGGAAAGCATGCTTTGGGATGAAAATAATATAACAATGGCTGAGATTTGATTCAAAATAATCCAGTGACAAGAGACATTGGATATGTGTGCAGATAAAATAAGATTAGTCATATATTGCTAATCACCGAGGCTACATTATGAGTACATGGATGTTCATTATAAAACTGTAACTACTTCTATATATACCTATAATTTTCCATTATCAAAGGCTTAAAATATGATTATTATTTAAAGAGACAAGCTTGATGGGTAATAGGAGCTAACTAGTAATAAAGTTACAAAGCTAAGAGCAAGTAACACATCTGGTAGATTTTACTTTCTTCTATTTTAGTATATATGAACATAATTGAATTTTATTTTGGTAACCAAATTTTATATGAGAATGAACAGATAAAGTGGTAACTATAAAGGTACCTTCCTGATCTGAGTTATAGAAAGAGGAAATTGCAAACTTTATGTGAAAATGTCAATTTTCACCAGGTGCTTCTCAATCTACAAGTTTAAAATTTACCATAATTTTTATTCACGACTTTGATTAATAGGGAGGAAACCACATTTATAAAATAAATAATGGAAGTGATGAGACTTGTAGTGGAGAAAAGCAGAGGAATGTGGTCGATTTATTTTTTCACTCTAGAACACTAAACAATACTGAAGTTGTTGGTGATTTCCTAAGCAGTCTGGCCCTGCTCTAAAATTATTTGCCTCACTGATGTGGAACAAAAAGCTAACCAACATGTAACAACTGCGTAGTGTTTCTTTTTGTAAACATTTTTATTGCAAAATAGTACAGGACATGGAATAAAATGAACATATAGCTTAAGCAATTATTATGAGGGAAGCACCCTTTCAAACAACCACCAAAGTTAAAAAATTAGAATTTTGCCAGCCATTCCAGAGAGTCATCTTCATCACAACTCTCTCCTCAAAAGTAATCTCAATCCTGACCTTTATGTAACCAACTCCTTATTTTCATTATAAGCTTATTACCCAAATGTTTGTTTGTAAACACTTGCTTTAGTTAGGCCTCCCTTTGATAATTCTTAAATCTCTTTTAATCAAAGTTATGCCTCCATCATCTTTTCTTGCAATCTATTCATGAAACTGTGTCTTTTATCCTTTAGATTTTTCTACAGTCTCAGATTTTGCTCTATCTGTCCTGTGTTTCCTGTAAATCTATAGTTGTTTCCATAGGCTTGATCAGATTTCAATTAATTGATTCTTTTTTTTTTCCTTTGGCTTCCTAGGTGGTGGTGATATTCCTCTATTAGAGGTATAAAATGTTTGCCCATCTCTCTTTTCCATGATAACTTCTTTTAGCCATCAGTGCCATTAGTCATGAGTTTAAGGATGTCTCCAGATGTTTTTTGCTGTCAGAAGTGTGTTTTCTAAATGGGAAAAGCCTCATGGGAATGTTTTCTGAGTTCTTACATGTTGATAAATTGTTCTGTGGCCTTTTTATTTGAAAGTCAGGCTGGATGTAAAATCTTTGGCTCACATTTTCTTTCCTTGGTTGTATTAAATATGCTACTTTTCCGCTAACATAAAGCTTTGCTGTCAAAGTCTAATGATAATCTGATTTTCTCTTGTTTATGAGTGACTTTGATCCTTTTAACGGAAAGCCCCACCCCCCTTAAAGTCCAGTAATTTTACTAGCATATATTTCTGTATTGATTGATCTGGGTCAATTTCCTCAGGCACACGGTTGTGCTATTTTAATCTGCAGTTTTAAATCCTATTTCAGGGAAGTTTTCTTGCATCATACTTTATAGAAATGGTTTTGTTTTCTTACCATGATTTTCTTATTTGGGGATTGAGAGCTTATAGAATATAAAAAAGATTTTGAACAGCTGCTGGGGGCATCATCACAGGGATGAATGAAGAATTGCCAAGCAGCATTGAAGGCCCAATTGTGATTAAATGGCATAAATTTGTAGTGGAGCCAATTGGCACTTTTCTCCAACTTTCTGTAGCAGAACTTAGCACAAGCAAACAAAACAGATGTTTGGGTTTATCCAGTGCTGTATATCGGCAGGGTAGATAGAGAATAAGGTCAAGGGGATGACAGATTCTAGGTGTTAGTTGAAATGTAGTCGAAATAGTTATCAAAATGTTAATTGTACAAATAAGACAAAAATGCATTCTTGAATTTCTGGAACACCTCCAATGATATACTATTTTATTTTCTATAAGAGCAATTGAAATGTATGAGTAAAGATGATCTAATTCTTATTATTTTGTGAGAACACTAGTAATACATTTTTAAAAATCAGAAAAAAGTGACTGATAGACTATTATTCCCAACTTTTGAGTTGGACAGAAATGGCTGTCTTTGGCCAGAGCATAAAAAATTTACATGGATTTTGTTGTGCAGCAATAATATCAATGTAAACAGTGCTAAGAGAAAAGACCCTTTAATTTAAGGCCTTTTTTGTATCAACCACGCATAGTGGTATTGGTAGGTTTATGATTCATGCTAATATTATTCCTGCTAAATTTTAGGATTGTGGAGCAGAAACTATCACAAACCTGGAAAATAGGTGTAGGTGGTGTTTGTCTATGGACTTTCTGAAGTGGAAATTGATTTTTCCAAGTATTTTCTACATTTATATCCAGCTTAAGGTGATACTAGACAACATTGTAATAACAAAAAGCATATTGTTTTCTTGGTTTTTCTTTCCTCATGGAAAGCTTGCATATGTCCAGGTCACTACAGAAGGTGGCATATACCAAAGTTCTATTTCAAAATAAAGCACATTTCCCTTGAGTTTCTTCCTGAATAACTCTTGCTATTCTCAAGAGTCAGATATATAATATTTTTTTTATATATTTAGGATGACAAAATATTGACTTTCTACCAAAAAGTCCAAAGCACTTTTAGTTTGGGTTATATGTACTCACAGTATGCAGACTAAAAGTATATTAACCCACATGTGTTGGAATCTTTCCAGGTTTCTTATTACTGTCACGATAGGCAATTAGACAGTGGGGTTTGGTAATGATCCTCTTCTCCAAGAGTCCTTTGATTATGATTTGCTGGCAAAGCATTTCTCCTACATTACTCCCAGAATCACCTTGAGTCATCCAACTTTGTGATGCACTGATCCTCTCGTGTTCACTCCACATCTTATGCAAATAGAGAAGTACCTAGTTCCTCACCCTAAATTTCATCTTCAACTTCACCTTCTACCCTCACTCCTGACAGGTCGCCAAATGAAAGTCATTTCAATTCATGCTTTGGAATTTCCTGGAATGATTGTCAAGGGGAATAAACTGGAATCAGAAGTGACTCTCTTACATGTTCTTCTTATAAATTATTATGCAATGTTTGGAGTGAGTGCTGGAAAATAGCAATTCACAACTTAGTGCTGGCATTCATGTGCCAGGTGTTTAAAGTACCTAGAGACAGTTCCAAATAATGCCACCACTTCCTCCACACTCAGGATATACTCAGTAGCCAGTTCACTTTTTAATTTTTGCAGTCTCTTACAGAAATGCCAACACAGTTTGGTGTCACTCCTTTGGTTTGTGCTAAATTGCTAGTAATTTTTGCCTTCTTTTATCATTTGGGATGTGAGGTAGCCTCCCCAAAGCTCCTGTGTTAATGCAGGAATGTTCAGAGGTAAAGTAATTAGACTGTGAAAACTGTAACCTAATCAATCAGTTCATCTTTGTTGTAATGAACTAACTGAGTGGTAAGCGTAGGCAGGTGGGACATGTCTGGAAGATATAGGTCTCTAGGGGTGCGACCTGCAAGGGTACATCTTTCCTGTGGCCCCTTCTCCCATCCCTCTGCTTCCTGACCCCAGCATGAGCTGAGAAGCTTTCCTCCCCTGGGTCCTTCCCCCATGATATGCTGCCTCACCTTGGGCAGCCATCTATAGACTGAGAAGTTTGAAACCATGAACCCCGAATAAACTTCCTCCTCTCAGTTGTAATTGCTGGGTGTTTTGGTCACAGTGATGAAAAGCTGACTAAAGCACCTCCTTGGCTTTGAATCATTGGTACCAATGTTGACACAGTGAAAACATCAAACCATTTCTTATAATTATTGTTAAAAGGGTCTCAGGGACTCACAAGAGTCCATGGATCACACTTTAAGAACCACACTGAGACTTATGTGAGGAAAATAAATCCTTATTTGCTTAACCCACTCTTAATCAGGTTTTCTGTTATTTGCAACTAAAAGCATTTCTGATACATTCAGCATTTTAATGCTAATCAAAATATCCATGCTTCCACTTCTGCTTGCAGAAAAAAATATGGTTATCTTTTTTAATGGAGTCTTTTCCTATATGGATCCAGAGATAATTTACTCCTCACATTCCTGTGGCAATTCCCTGACTGATCTGTAAGGGCTATACTTCTCCAATTACTGGAACAATGCTAAGCAACATTCAGACTGCATGCAGTCTACTTAGTTTTGAAATACTCCCCATCATTTAATTTCTGGAATAGAAATCTTAAATTATTAAAGATAGTAAGCAGTGAATCTACTAATTTCCATAAATGTATTTTATATATATATATATATATATATTCATGTATATATATGTATATATATATAACTTATAGGTGCATACAATACATTTATTTTATTTATACATGGTGCCGAAGATCAAACCCAGGGCCTCACGAGTGCCAGGCAAAAGAACTACTACTCAGCCAGAACCCTAGTTCATAAATGTATTTTTTAAATCTTTCTTTGCATTATTGCTGCATCAGACAAGTTAGAGAAGCTGCTTAGCTGCTTGTCTCAAGAGAGCTGAGTCAGAAACAAGGACAATGCATTGCCAAAGGAGTGGCTTCAGAGACTTAGATACAAGGTACATGGCATAGTTCAAGGTGAAAGTAAAAGAGAATAGACCCAGGAATAAAGATTAGCTTCTCCCTGCTTCTATTTTGGGAACACATTGCAGCAAGGATGTTGGTTCCATTCTAACCTATTTCATAGTTTGGAGGTAGTAAAGAAAGTCTCTTGGTATTTTAAATCCCTGCCCACTGCAATATGTAATCATAACAAACCACATTTGAGTATATTTTGTATGAAATAGAACCAGTAGGTAACATAGGGAAGAGAGTGAGAGATCTGGGGACAGAAAAATAAATTTGAAAAGTATATCTCAAAAAGACTAGGGGATTCCAATATTCTGAAATGTCAACCAGAAAAATGAAACCCCTTAGTAATAGAGAAATAGTGTGTTTCAATGTCTAAATTTAATTTTAGATGTTTTATTTTAAAAGATAATTTCTTACAAGCATTATAGAAGAAATTCCTCAGTAAATACCCTTTCTGTTAAAGGGCATCTATGAAAAATTCACAGCTACCACCATACGTAGCGATGGAAGATTGGCTGTTTGTTCTAAGACCAGTAGTAAGAAGAGCAGGACAAGGACTCCACTCTTCTCATTTGTTTGCAACTTTGTGTTGGAAGTTCTAGCCAGAGAAATTTCAACAAGAAATAAAGTGCATCTGGATTGGAAAGGAAGAAATAAAACTATCTTTACTTGTACTTGACATGATCTCGTGTATAGAAAATCATAAGGAATTTATTTTTTTTATTTTATTTTTTTTATTTACTTACTGATTCATTGAACA
>JAJEJO010002349.1:374419-416494 GCA_020662805.1 Glaucomys volans
AGACATTCTAATTGGGGTAAGATGAAATCTTAAGGTGGTTTTGATTTGCATTTCTCTTATAACGAGGGATGTTGAACATTTTTTCATAAATCTGTTGATTGCTTGTAGATCTTCCTCTGTAAAGTGTCTGTTCATTTCCTTGGCCCATTTATTGACTGGGTTATTAGTGTTCTTGGTGTAAAGATTTTTGAGTACTTGGTAGATTCTGGAGATTAGTGCTCTATCTGAAGTGTGCATGGCAAAGATTTTCTCCCACTCTGAAGGCTCTCTCTTCACATTGCTGATAGTTTCCTTTGCTGAGAAAAAGCTTTTTAGTTTGACTCTATCCCAATCATTGATTCGTGCTTTTATTTCTTGCGCTTTGGGAGTCATGTTAAGGAAATCGGGTCCTAGGCCAACATGATGAAGATTTGGACCTATTTTCTCTTCTATTAGGTGCAGAGTCTCTGGTCTGATTTCTAGGTCCTTGATCCACTTTGAGTTGAGTTTTGTACAGGGTGAGAGATAAGGGTTTAGTTTCATTTTGCTGCATATGGATTTCCAGTTTCCCAGCACCATTGGTTGAAGAGGCTGTCTTTTCTCCATTGCATGTTTTTGCCTCCTTTGTCAAGTATGAGATAGAGATACCTGTATTTATTTGGGTTTGTCTCTGTGTCCTCTATTCTGTACCATTGATCTACCGGTCTATTTTGGTGCGAATAGCATGCTGTTTTTGTTACTATTGCTCTGTAGTATAGTTGAAGGTCTGGTATTGTGAAACCCCCTGCTTCGCTCTTCTTGCTAAGGATTGCTTTAGCAATTCTGGGTCTCTTATTCCTCCAAATGAATTTCATGATTGCTTGCTCTATTTCTATGAGGTCCGTCATTGGGATTTTAATTGAAATTGCATTGAATTTGTATAGCATTTTTGGAAGTATGGCCATTTTGACAATATTAATTCTGCCTATCCAAGAACATGGGAGATCTTTCCATCTTCTCAGATGCTCTTTAACTTCTTTCTTTAGCGTTCTGTAGTTCTCAGTGTAGAGGTCTTTCACATCTTTTGTTAGATTGATTCCCAAGTATTTTATTTTTTTTTGAGATTAATGTGAATGGGGGTGGTTTTCCTAATTTCTCTCTCAGAGGATGCATCACCTACGAATAAAAATGCATTAGATTTATGAGCATTAATTTTATATCCTGCTACTTTACTGAATTCATTAATGAGTTCCAGAAGTTTTCTGGTGGAATTCTTAGGATCTTCTAAATAGAGAATCATGTCATCTGCAAATAGGGATAGTTTGATCTCTTCTTTACCTATTCATATTCCTCTAATTTCTTTGGTCTGTCTAATTGCTCTGGCTAGAGTTTCAAGAACAATGTTGAATAATAGTGGCAAAAGAGGGCATCCCTGCCTTGTTCCAGTTCTCAGGGGGAATGCTTTCAATTTTTCTCCATTTAGAATGATGATAGCTGTGGGCTTAGCATAGATAGCCTTTACAATGTTAAGGAATGTCCCCACTATCCCTATTATTTCTAGTGTTTTGAGCATGAATGGGTGCTGGATTTTATCAAATGCTTTCTCTGCATCTATTGAAATAATCATGTGGTTCTTGACTTTAAGTCTGTTGATGTGGTGAATTACATTGATTGATTTCCGGATGTTGAACCAACCTTGCATCCCTGGGATGAAACCCACTTGATCATGGTGCACTATCTTTTTAATATGCTTTTGTATGCGATTCACTAAAATTTTGTTAAGAATTTTTGCATCTATGTTCATTAGAGATATGGGTCTGAAATTTTCTTTCTTCGATGTGTACTTCTCTGGTTTTGGTATCAGGGTGATATTAGCTTCATAGAATGAGTTTGGAAGGGTTCCCTCCTCCTCTATTTCATGAAATACTTTGAGGAGTATTGGAGTGAGCTCTTCTTTGAAGGTCTTGTAGAACTCGGCTGTGAATCCATCTGGTCCTGGACTTTTCTTGGTTGGTAGGCTTTTGATGACTTCCTCTATTTCATTGCTTGAAATTGATCTATTTAAGTTGTGTATGTCCTCCAGATTCAGTTTGGGTGGCTCATATGCCTCTAGGAACCTGTTGATGTCTTCCATGTTTTCTATTTTGTTGGAGTATAAATTTTCAAAGTAGCTTCTTATTATGTTTTGTATTTCAATTGTGTCTGTTGTAATATTTCCATTCCCATCACGGATTTTAGTAATTTGGAGTTTCTCTCTCCTTCTTTTCGTTAGCGTGGCTAAGGGTTTATCAATTTTGTTTATTTTTTCAAAGAACCAAGTTTTTGTTTTGTCAATTTTTTGAATTGTTTCTTTTGTTTCAATTTCGTTGATTTCAGCTCTGATTTTGATTATTTCCTGTCTTCTACTACTTTTGGTGATGATCTGTTCCTCTTTTTCTAGGGCTTTGAGCTGTAATGTGAGGTCATTGATTTGTTGACTTTTCATTCTTTTATTAAATGCACTCCCTGCAATGAACTTTCCTCTTAGCACTGCTTTCATAGCATCCCAGAGATTTCGATATGTTGTATCTTTGTTCTTGTTGACCTCTAAGAGTCTTTTAATTTCTCCCCTAATGTCTTCTGTTATCCATGTATCATTCAATAGCATATTATTTAATCTCCAGGTCTTGGAGTAGTTTGTGTTTCTAACTTTCTCGTTAATGTCTAATTTCATTCCATTATGATCTGATAGTATACAAGGTAGTATCTCTATGTTTTTGTATTTGCTAAGAGTAGCTTTGTGGCATAACATATGGTCTATTTTAGAGAAGGACCCATGAGCTGCTGAGAAGAAAGTGTATTCGCTTTTGGATGAATGGAATATTCTATATATGTCTGTTAAGTCCAAATAGCAATTGTGTCATTGAGTCCTATGGTTTCTTTGTTCAATTTTTGTTGGGAGGATCTGTCCAACGGTGAGAGAGGAGTGTTAAAGTCTCCCAGTGTTATTGTGTTTTGGTCTATTTGATTCCTGAAATTGAGAAGGATCTGATTGACATACATGGATGCACCATTGTTTGGTGCATAAATATTTATGATTGTTATGTCTTGCTGATTTATGCTTCCTTTAAGCAGTATGAAATGTCCTTCTTTATCCCTCCTGACTAACTTTGGCTTGAAGTCTGCTTTATCTGAAATGAGAATGGAAACCCCAGCTTTTTTATTCAGTCCATGTGCATGGTATGTTTTTTCCCAACCTTTCACCTTTAGTCTGTGGGCATGTTTTTCTATGAGATGAGTCTCTTGAAGGCAGCATATTGTTGGGTCTTTCTTTTTAATCCAGTCTGCAAGTCTATGTCTTTTGATTGATGAGTTTAGGCCATTTACATTCAGGGTTATTATTGAGATATGACTTGTATTTCCCGTCATTTTAGCTTTTTTGGGGTTTTTAGCTTAACTTTGTTTCTCCTTTGATTTACTCTTTCTTTAGGGTAGTTCCTCCCCATGGTGACCAAGATTGTTATTTTTCATTTCTTCCTCTTCAAATATTTTGTTGAGAATGTTCTGTAGGGCAGGCTTTCTCTTTGTGAATTCTTTAAGCTTTTGTTTACCATGGAAGGATTTTATTTCATCATCAAATCTGAAGGTAAGTTTTGCTGGGTATAAGATTCTTGGTTGACATCCATTTTCTTTCAGAGCTTGAAATATGTTGTTCCAGGCCCTTCTTGCTTTTAGGGTCTAGGCTGAGAAATCTGCTGATATCCGTATTGGTTTCCCCCTGTAGGTAATCTGCTGCTTTTCTCTCGCAGCCTTTAAAATTCTATCTTTGTTTTGTATGTTAGGTATTTTCATTATAATGTGCCTTGGTGTGGATCTATTGAAATTCTGTGCGTTTGGTGTCCTGTAGGCCTCTTGTAATTGATTTTCCATCTCATTCATCATATTTGGGAAATTTTCTGATATTATTTCATTGAACAGATTGTTCATACCCTTGGTTTGTATCTCTGTGCCTTCCTCAATCCCAATAACTCTTAAATTTGGTCTTTTCGTGATGTCCCATATTTCTTGGAGGTTTCATTCATGATTCCTAACCATCTTCTCTGTTTGTTTAACTTTGTTTTCAAGATTAAATATTTTGTCTTCATTGTCTGAGGTTCTGTCTTCCAAGTGATCTATTCTGTTAATTATGCTTTCTATTGAGTTTTTCACTTGGTTGATTGTTTCCTTCATTTCCTTGTTTCATTCAAGGATTTCTGTTTGTTTTTTTCTCAGAACTTCTATCTCTTTATTGAAATGATTTTTTGCTTCCTGAAATTGCTCTATTAGCTGGTTATTCATAGCCTGAATCTGCTCTCTCATCACTTCATTCTCTTCTCGGATCATTTTAATTATGAACATTCTGAACTCCATTTCTGTCATTCCTTCTACCATGCTGTCTTTGGGATCTCTTGATGTATCATCTAGGTTTGTTTGGGACACTTTCTTCCCGTGTTTTCTCATGTTGCTCATGTATCTTCCCCTCTAGTAGTGCAAATCAGAGGGATTGCAATATCCCTGTGAAGACTTAGGGCGTCCCTGCAGATTTCCAGTAACTCACCAGATGTTTGAGAGGTGCTTGATCAAGTGGTGACCCAAGATAGCTGCTGTCTTACAACCTCCAGGATGGGAATGATCAATGCTTCTGGGCAGAGGCAACCAGGAGACGCAGCACCGTGGCCCTGGAGCCGCAGTGCCGTGTCCCCGTGGGAAGGGCTGAGCTTAGGTCCGAGGGCTCAGACAGCTGAAGATGGCGTCTCTCCGCCAGGGAAGCTGTAGAATGGCGCCAAGGGGCCCAAATTCCCCGCTGGAGCCGGCAAGCAGCTCCTCTCCCAGCCAGATCTCACCTGGAGCCGCAGCACGTGTCCCTGCGGGAAGGGGTGGGCTTAGGTCCGAGGGCTCAGATAGCTGAGGATGGCGCCTCTCCTCCAGGGAAGCTGTAGAATGGCGCCTCTGGACCCGGCAAGCAGCTCCGCTCCCAGCTAAATCTCACCCGGAGGAGCCGCAGTGCCGTGTCCCAGAGGGAAGGGGTGGGCTTAGGTCTGAGGGCTCAGATAGCTGAGGATGGCGCCTCTCCGCCAGGGAAGGTGTAGACTGGCGCCGCTAGACCCGGCAAGCAGCTCTGCTCCCGGCTAAATCTCACCCGGAGCCGCAGCCAGGAATTTATTTTTAATAGTACTATCAGAACTAATAAACAAGGCTTCAGCAAGGCTTCAGAAAACAGGATCAATGTACAAAATTATTTGTTTCTACATTGGAAATGAACAGTTTGAAATAAGATAAATAAAATAACTTAATTTACAGTATCATTAAAAAGAATAAAATATTTCAAAGAAATAATGACAGAAAACATCCCAAATTTAGGGAAATAAATAGCCAGATCCAGGAAGTACGAGGGACATCAAATAAGATAAATCCAAAGAGACCCATGCCAAGATGCATTATGATCAAACTGCCAAAAGAAAATGTTGAAAGCAGCCAGGAAAAATGATTATCACATATAAGATAATCACTATAAGACTATTAGTGGATTTCTCAGAAACCTTGTAGGCCAGAAGGGACTAGGATGATATATTCAAAATCCTAGGGGAAAAAAAAAATGCCAACCAAGACTACTATACCCAACAATCCTGTCTTTCAAAAATGAAGGAAAAACAAACTTTCTCAGACAAAAACTGAGAATTTATCTCCACTAGACATGCCTTATGAGAAATGCAAAAGGGGCTTATTGAAGCCCCTTCTTAAAGAAGAGAATGCTAATTAGTGACATAAAAACCTGTGAAAGTATAAAATTCACTATTACTGGTCAAACCCCAAACATTCAAATACAGTAATGGAAGTGTATAAATCAATTTTATCTCTAAAAATTAAAAGGCGAAGCTATTTAAAAAAACTAAAGCTACAAATTTGTGGAGTACATATAAAAATGTGCAGGGTGACATCAAATACATAAAACTTTAGAAAAGGAGGTGTGAAAGTGTAGGGTTTGTGTTTACAATCAAAATTAAGTTGTTATCATATTAATATAACCTATTATAAGTATAAAATATTCATGTATGCCTCAGGGTGACCACAAAACAAAATCCTATAATAGATAAACAAAAGATAATCAGAAAATATGTAAAACACACCACTAGAGAAAACCAGAAAACCACAAAGAAAGAATTTTTTGAACTTATTTTTTATTGTTTGTTCTATTTAGTTATACATGACAGCAGAATGCATTCTGATTCATTGTACACAAATGGAGCACAACTTTTCATGTCTCTGGTTGTACATGAAGTAGAGACACACCATTCGTGTAATCATACATGTACATAGGGTAATGATGTCTGTCTCTTTCTACCATCTTCCCCACCTCCTACCCACTCCCCACCACTTATTTCCCTCTAGGCAATCCAAAGTTCCTCCATTCTTCCCTGTCCTCCCTATTCCACCCCTGTTATATATATCAGCATCCACTTACCAGAGGAAACATTTGGCCTTTGGTTTTTTTGGGATTGACTTATTTCACTTAGCATGATATTCGCCAACTCCATCCATTTACCTGCAAATGCCATAATTTTATGAAAGAAGGCATTTGATAAGGAAAGGAACAAAGAAGCTAAAAAAGAACAACTAGAAAACAATTAACAATATGTCACTAGCAAGTCCTCACTGATCACTAATTACTGAGTGCAAATGGATTCAACTCTCCAATCAAAAGACAGAGTAGCAGAAAAATTGATTTAAAAAAAACTCTGGTGATACTGAGGCTGAGGCAGGAGGATCAAGAGTTCAAAGGCAGCCTCAGCAACTTAGGGCCCTAAAGAAACTTAGCAAGACTATGTTTCTAAATAAAATATTATAAAGGGCTGCTAAAATGGATTAGATGTAACTTAGTGCTTAAGCACCCATAGGTTCAATCCCTGGTATCAAAAAACACAAAAACAAAACATAAAACCAACAAAAAAACAAAACAAAAAACAACAACAAAACAAATGGCATACTGTCTACAAGAGACTCATTTTACCTTAAAGGACACTCACAGACTGAAAGTGAAGGGACAAAACAAGATACTCTATGCAAATGGAGACTGAAAGAGAGCAAATGGAAACAAAATAGTTGTTAGGTCAAAAAATGTAAAAAGAGACAAGATCATTATATAATGATAAAGTGGGTGAATTCATTAAAAGGATACAATAATTGGAATATATATGAAGCCAGCATTGGAGCCTCTAAATATATAAAGCAAACATTAAGAAATCTGAAGACAGACACAGACTGCAACATAAAGGGAATTTTAATACCCCATTTTCAACAATGGACAGATCATCCATACAGAAAATCAAGGAAACATTTCCCTTGAACTGCACTTTAGACCAAATGGACCTAATAGACATATACAGAGCATTCTATTCTACTCAATGGTAACAGAATACTTGTTCTTCTCAAGTATATTCAGATCTTTCTCCAGGATAGATCATATATTAGGTCACAAAACAAGGTTTAACAAATTTAAGAAGAACAAATCATATCAAGTATCTTTTCCAACCACAATGAAACTAGAAATTGACAATCTGAGGAATCATGGACAATTAACAAATGTAGAAATTAAACAATATGTTCCACAACAAATACTGAGTCAAAGATGAAACTAAAGGGAAATTTTAAAAATACCTTAAGACAAGAGCCTGGGATTGTAGCTCAGTGGTAGAACACTTGCCTGGCATGCGTGAGGCACTGGGTTTGATCCACAGCACAATATATAAATAAATAAATAAAATAAAGGATCCACTGACAACTAAAAACATTTTTAAAAAATTAAAATAAAAATAAAGGTATTGCATCCATCTACAACTATAAAAAAACTCAAGTCAAACAAATGGAAACTGTATATACAAAACTTATGGGATGTAGCAAAAGCAGTTCTAAAAGGGAGCTTTGTAGTGATAAATACCTACATCAAAAAAGAAGAAAGATATCAAATAAACAATCTAACTTTATACCTTAAGCAACTACAAAAGGAAGAGTAAACTAAGCACAATATTAGCAGACAAAAGGAAATAAAAAGAACCAGAGCAGATGAAATAGAAATTAGAAAAAACAATAGAAAAAAGATCAACAAAACTAAGCATTGACCTTTTCAAAAACTAAATAAACTTGACAAACTCTTAGTTAATCTGAGAAAAAAAGAGATTCTCAAATACAAACAAAAAAACACCAAAACCAGAAGTGAAAAAGGAGACATTACAATTCATAATACAAAACACAAAGAATCATAAGAAAGTACTATGAACCATTATACACCAACAAACTTGACAACCTAGAAGAAATGGATAAATTTCTGAAAGCATAAGAATTACCAAGATTGATTCATGAAGAAATTAGAAATCTGAATAGAATTAGTACATAGAAATCAGTACTAAATGCTACTGATTTCTATGTACTAACAATGAACTGTCCAAAAAAGAAGTTAAGAAAACAAAATCTTTTACAACAGCATCAAAAACAATACTCAAGAGGAAATTTAACCAAGGAAGTAAAATATCTTTATACTGAAAACTGGGAAACATTTGTGAAAGATGACACAAATGTATGGAAAATATCCAGTGTCCATGAATTGGAATAATTAACATTATTAAAATGTCCATATTACCAAAAGCAATTTATGGATTCAATGCAATCCCATAAAAATGTCATTCTTCACAGAAATTGAAAAAAAAAATCCTAAAATTGGCATGGAACCACAAAAGAATCTGAACATCTAAAGCAATCTTTACTAACAATAACAAAGCTGGAGGCATCAATCTGCTGGATTTCAAAATATATTACAACACTATAGTAATCAAAGTAGCATGGTACTGGCATAAAAACAGATACATTGACCAATTGAATAAGACAGTCCATAAATTAACCCATATATAAATTGCTTTTCCATAAAGATGCCAAAAATACACATTGAAGAAAGGATAGTCTTCCAAAAAGTGATGCCAGGAAAACTGTAGTATAACCATATAAGAAGATGGAAATGGATCCTACATCACCCATCATACAAGAAACAATTCAAAATGAATTAAAGACTTAAATGGTAGATCTGAAACTATAAAAATACCAGAAAGAAACATAGAGAAAACCTGCATGACATTGATCTGGGTAAAGACTTCTTGAATATAATCCCCAAAGCACAACAACAAAAGCCAAAATAGTCAAATGGAATTGTGTCAAACTAAAAAGCATCTGCACAGTAAAGGAAACAATAGAGTGAAGAGACAACCTATAGAATGGGAGGGAATATTTGTAAATCATACATTGGAGCTAAATGTTCTCTCCGATATACGGATGCTAACACACAATAATTGGGGGAGGGAAGAATAAAAGTTCATTGGATAAGACAGAGGAATGAAGGGAAGGGAGGGCAGATGGAAATAGGAAAGATAGTAGAATGAATCAGACATAACTTTTCTGTGTTCATACATGTCCAACCACAAGGATGGGAAGTTATACTCCATGTATGTATAAGTCAAAATACACTCTACTGTCATGTATATCCAAAAAGAACAAATAAATATTTTTTTAAAAAAATCATATATTGGATAGGGAACTATTATCTAAAATATATGAGGAGCTCAAATTACTCCATAACAAGAAAACAAATACCCCTACTAAAAATAGTAAGACTTAAATTGACATTTCTCAAAAGAAGATACAGAAACATCCAATGGATTTATGAAAAAAATGATCAATATCTCTAATAATTAAATTAAAACCTGGAGATATTACCTCATACCTGTTAGATTGGTTATTATCAAAAAGATGAAAGATAGTGTGGGCAAGAATATGAAGAAAAAATGGATCCCTTTTTCACTGTTAGTGGAAATGTCAATCAGTATAGCCATTTTGGAAGACAGCATGGAGGTTCTTCAAAAAACTAAAAACAGAACTAACATATAATCCAGCAACCCCACTACTGGTTCTATATTCAAAGGAAACAAGATCGATAAGCTGAAGGGACATCTGCACCCCCATGTGTACTATAGCAATATTTACAAAAGCCAAAAAATGGAAAGAACCCAAGGGCCCATCAACAGGTTAATGGATTTTTTAAAAATGTAGTATATATAAACAATGGAATACTATTCAGCTAAAAAAAATGGGAAATTATATCATTTGTGACAACATAGAAGGATCTAGAGGACAATAACTGAAACAAGCCAGGCGAGGAAAGACGAACACTGTATAATCTTACTTACGTGTGCAATCTTAAAAGATCTGAAGTACATAATAGAATGATGGTTACCTGAAAGTGATAGGGGGATGGATACGGAAATGGGAGACATTGGTCAATGGGTACAAAGTCATAGTTAGAGGAAGAATAATTTGATGTTCTATTTTATAGCAAGGTGGCTATAGCTTATGTATACTTCAATGTAATGAAAAGAAACGATTTTAAATATTCTCACCACAAAGAAAATTATATTTGAGGTGATAGATCTGCCAATTACCTTGATTTGATCATAAAGTATACATGTATCAAAATGTTACACTGTACTCCATAAATATATACACTTTTTATTCATCAATTAAAATAAAAGAATAAAATATTTAGGAATAAATTTAACAAAATGAGTGCAAACCTTACACTCTAAGATCTACAAAATATTATAGAAAATAAAGAAGATACAGATTGAAAAACATCTCTGATTTGTAGATTGGAAGACTTCATATGTTAATATGCAATGATCCTCATTGACCTACATCTTCAACACAATTCCTACCAGAACTTTGCAGAAATTCACAACTGATTCTAATGTTAATATGGAATTGCAAGGGAATATTCAAAACAATCTTAAATAGAACAAAAGTTGAATGACTCACAATTTCCAATTTCAAAGCTTACTACAAAACAACAATAAATAAGACATTGTGATACCAGCATAAGGATAGACAAATAGATCACAGGAATATTATTAAGAGTCCAGAAAAAAACCATAAGTATACAGCAATTGATTTTCAACAAGAGGGCCAAGACCATCCAATGGGCAACAGTCTTTTGAACAAATTGTTCTGGGACAACTAGATATCCACAAGAGAAGAGTCAAGTTAGATGCCTACCCCAAAAGATGCAAAATTGATTAAGAATCCATTCAGAATGGATTAGCGATCTAAATATAAGAGTCAACACCATAGACTCAGAAGAAAACATAAGAGTAAATCTTGACCTTGTATTTGGCAAAGGAGTCTTAGATACAACAAACAAAGCATGAGCAAGGAAAGAAAAGAAACTGATGATAGACTTCATCAAAATTAAAAAACTTTTCTGCATCAAAGGACACTATAAAGAAAGTGATGAAATGATCTACAGAAGGGAAGAAAATATTTGCAAATTATATATCTGATAAGAGTCTAGTATCCAGAATATAAAGAATTATTAAAATTTAATATCACAAATGATTTTAAATGAGCCAAAGACTTAAATATTTCCCAAAGGAAGATATATAAATGGCTCAAAAATACATGAAAAGCTTCTTTACATTATTATTATTATTATTATTATTATTATTATTATTATTGGTACAGGAGATTGAACTCAGGGCACTCAACCACTGAGCCACATCCCCAGCCCATTTTTGTATTTTAATTAGAGATAGGGTCTCACTGAGTTGCTTAGGGCCTCACTAATTTGCTGAGGCTGGCTTTGAACTCGTGATCCTCCAGCCTCAGCCTCCCAAGCTGCTGGGTTACAGTCATGCACCACCACGCCCAGCTTCTTTACATTATTAAACACTGTAAATGCAAATTAAAACCACAATGAAGTACCAGTTCATAAACACTATAGATGGCTATAATTGAAAAAACAAAAAAGAGTAAGTATTGGTCAGGATATGGAGAAACTGGAATCCTCAGATATTGCTGGTGGAAATGAAAATGGATTGGTGGTGTGGAAAATTGTTTGGGAGTTCCTGAAAAAGTTAAGCATAGAATTACCATATGACTGTACAATTTTACTCTTAGGAAAATATTCAAAAGATTGAGAACAGGTACTCAAACAAGTACATGTACACACATCCTCAGTGCATCATTATTCACACTAGCTAAAAAGCAGAAGTAACCAGGAGAGGTGGTGCACACCTGTAATCCCAGTGACTTGGGAAGCTGAAGCAGGAGGACTGTGAGTTCAAAGTCAGCCTCAGCAATTTAGCGAGGCCCTAAATAACTCAGCAAGACCCTGTCTCAAATTAAATATAAAAAAGGGAAGGAGATGTGGCTTACTGGTAAGCACCTTGGGTTCAACCCTGGTACCAAAAAAAAAAAAATTCATCAATGCATCAGTGGAAGAATGGATATACATATTGTGGTATAACCATACAATGTGATACTATTTTCTCATAGAAAGAAGTGAAATGATGCATGATACCACATAAATGACCCCTCAAAACATTATGCTAAGCAATTATAGAAGCCAGGTATAAAAGACCATGTGTTATATGATTTTATTTATATGAAATTCTCAGAGAACAGTTGAGCTTATAGAGATAGTAGATCAGTGGTTGTTTAGGACTGCTGGGGTTTTGAGAATGAAGATAGTAGCTCACAAGGTGCAGGGTGTTTTCTTGTTTTCGTTTTTTGTTCTGTTTTGTTTTGATTTGGTGAGGTGATGAAAACATTCCAAGATTGACTATAGTGATAAATGCATATATTTGTCAATATACCGAAAAACATGAGCATGTACACTTTGGAAGAGTAAAACAAATGTATGAAATGTAAATTATATCTCAATAAAGCTATAAAATAAAAATCCTAATTTCTTAGAAAAAATTTAAACAATGATTAAGCAATCATTGTTAAACAATGATTAAACAATTTAAACAATTTCACAAAGATTTCCTATTTCATTAATGTCTCTCAAGCCAAACAGACCTTTCATTGCAGTATTTGGGGGCCATTTCTCTGACAACTGTCAGTTTGCTTGTGCCTACTATTCCTAATGGGGAGTAGACAAACTGAATACAGGCCTGGGAAAACTACTCATGAAAAAAACACCTGGCAATTCCCACTATCAAAATTATTTGAAATTGGGACAGACTTGACAGGATCAAACAATCGTAATATGGTGGGAGAAGCTCTTGTATCCAGTGATATACAAGCTGAGAAAAAGGCATTCAGGTACCCTATCTCTTCCTTGAGCCAGGGTTGAAGAGGACAATAATGAAGGTTTGTATGGAAAAATTTCTGGGAGTTGCCATGGATGGAGTTTGTTCAAGCAGTGGGGGTAGGATGTGGATGGGCAGATCAGGATATATAAACTAAGAGATGCAACCAAGATCACCAAGGAAACACCAGGTGATTTAATTGCAGAAAATAATTTTCCTTTTTCAGTGGCTCTTAACACCAGCCAGATCTTACATCAAAGCATCTTAAAGATACTGCTTGTCATTTGAAAATAAAATTTTGTGAGTCCCAACTTGAGATGGTATACAATTCAGACAAGAATAGACATATCCAGCACAGTGATCAAATAAACCCAATCAAAGTCCATGGGAATGAGGATCCTATTGGAATCATTCCTCCTGAGAAGAAGGATCCAGGAGACCTCTAAGGGGTGCAGTTATATTGGATAGCATATGATGGCTGTTATTTGTTTTGGTCTCCTGAACGCAGCCTCAACTTGACTCATGTTTAAGTCCCAAACTCCTGAGTCCTTAGGGGTGTAGGGATCATTGCAAGGGTTCCTTTACAAACAGAGGGTAATCTGGAGACAAATAAGAGCAAAGAAAAACAACAGATAGTCTGGTGGAAGTCTGCTGAGTTTAGTGACTTGCTCAGGAACACACATGAGGGAGCCCTTGAAACCTTCCAGAAACACTGGGGAGAAGGATCTTTGAAGAAGCATGCTGTCATGTGTCATGCAGCTGGAAGCATGAGTGAGTTACTTGAGGTATGATTATTTATGTAATAACCACAGGCTAGGGAGGCCTGGGGAAATGGGAAACATGGATGAAGTTCCTAACCCTACTGGAGTAGTTCAACTGACCTTATGGTACCAAAGCTCTTTGACAAGGAGTGCAAGGTGTTTACCACACTGAGAGAGGGTTCGACGAGTATTTCAGATTAGAGCAGAGAGGACGGACAAAGATACAGATGCTCACTGCACCTATTTAAGAGAATCATTTTGTTGGACCAAGTGTTTTTCATGTTGTGTAGCTATACAGGTATATACTTAGTGGAATCCTGCCCTTTGACCAAAGTCACCACTCAGAGTAGCTTAACTATTTCTCATAAATGTCAGAATTATTAAAATACTAGAATTGTAAAGAACCAAAGATACCATCTATTTCTCCCTCCGTTTCAAGAGGTGATTTCAAAGCTATTACTAACCTCCAAGGCTCAATAAACACTTTGCTTATATATAACATCTGCTTGGTCATATAAATTTAAAGAAACTAAAAATCCCTGTAAGATTCATAAGGTTGAAGGAATGCCAAACTTTGGTCAGTAGCTCCTAGGTGTTTCTTTTGTTAATCCTATGATCTAGTAATTTGAATACAATGAGGGCAAAAGGTTATCTCTGTAATTTCTTGAGGTTCAGAGGACTTTTATACTTTTGACACTCCATTTGCATGGAGAAAGACAAAAGAAAATGATAATAAGGGTGGTAACATTTAAACACCAAAAAAGTTCTGTGCTAAACTAAATAAAACAGTCACTAATATTTCATTTTTAGTAGCTTTAATTTAAATTATTCTTGAGTTCACAAAGTAATATTACTAAGGTACTCTTTCATTATTGTCAGGCATTATAAGCAATAAAATTACTTAGAATAAAATCTGTATATTATGTGCCTTCCAGTAAAACTCTAAATTAGCAACACCTATATAAAGAATTGTTAGAGCTGTGAAGCCTAATACCATTTTCTTAAAGGACTTATGGTCTAGTGGAGGAAATAAGCTACACACACAGAATGGTCAACCTATGACAATACCCCTGTGTCAAATAAGTGTAACAAATGATAGTAGCTACAGGAATTCAGAGGAGGGACTGAGATTCCCCTGTATATATGGCTTTGCAAGGCTACAATTTTAAAAGTTTTCTTTATACTGGGAAGTTCAACTGCATTAGAGTCCAGATGCCATTTGTTAGATCATAGTATATTGGTTATTGTTTCATAACTCTGAGATGGTTAATTATGTCAATTACTTTTTTCATTCTTTATTGAAATACCTAATATATTATCATATTTAAAATAAAATTGGAACAAAGTTTAGAGAAATTTAAAAACCTAAATATCTTATGGTCTTAATTTCTTAACAGCTGCACATCTTTTTTTCTCTCCATCCTATGTGGCTTTCAGAAGTAGGATTCATTAAGTTTTATTTGCTTCAGTTATTAAAGTTCATATAGACACTTTGACTTCCAGGTTTTTTCTATGGTATAAATTTTAACTATACAAAAAAACAAAAAAAAAAACCTATTTGCCTTGAAAAATTTATTTCCCCCTAGTACAATTTAGCAATTCACCAAACAGCCCCTTTCAGTCTCTTTGCTTATAGAAAAACTTGCCTATTATTTAAGTAAATGTTTGTTTGTGATAAGTCATGATAAGAGAGGTAACAGTCACATACAAGCTGACCTTTGTAATGATTGTGGCCTTCCAATTGTAAGAGAGCTATTCTTTCTTTTCTTCATTAATTCAAATAGCACTGGGGACTTACTATTATATCAGGCACTATACTAGACATCTAGAATACAAAAATGAAAAGGGAAAAATGTTTGTGTGATTATTTATACAAACAATTGCAGTAGAATGGGATCAACACTGTTGTTTACCTTTGTAATCTCATATTGGTCACTACCTTCTCAGTTCATTGGCCTCCTTTTTACCTCAAATGCTCTAATTTTTCACTTCAGAGCCTTTGCACACATTATTTCTTCTTTCTAAAATATTCTTTCTTGCATTCATTGACAAGCTAAGTCCTATTTACCTATAATAATCTATGAAAATATTACATCTGTAGAAAACCCTTCCCTAACCACTCAGATTAGGTTTTCTTCCTGTTAAATACTCTCAGTGTACCCTTTACTTTTCAACTTTAGCCTTAATCCTCAATTGTAATTAATTATCTGTGTAATTATTTATTGAATGTCTTCTCCATAGACTATATGCTCCCTAATGGCAAGAACACCACATCAATATTGTTCACTACTATGTCCCCTGTGGTCATCATAGTACCTGGCACATAGAGTTTGATCAATACCCATTTGTGGAAAGAGGAAAGGAAGGAAAGGAGGAAGGAAGCAAAGGAAGAAGAAAGGAACCAAGACTGGATAAAGGAAGAGTGGCCAGGCATGGTAGTGCATGCCTGCAATTCACTGGCTTGAGAGGCTGAGGCAGGAATATTACAATTTCAAGACCAGCCTCCACAACTTAACAAAGTCATAAGCAACTTAGTAAGACCCTGTCTCAAAATTTAAAAAAAGGGCTGAGGATGTGTCTCAGTGGTTAAGTGTCCCTGGGTTCAATCCCTGGTACAAAAAACCAAGAATGACTTACCCCTATTTATGGGAGTCAAGGCTTCATAGAGCTGCTGATTTGTAAGGTTTCTTTCTTCATCAGAGTGGGTCCTAGCTTTTCCATCACCCCTTTTCTGACTATAAATTTGTATCTCCCATTTCCAGACCCAAGAAAAATGTGCCAACACCATCGATTTTCTACAATTACTGAACTATTAGCATGAAATTTTAAAGTGACCTAAATACAATATGACCTCATAGGTTTTAGTATAAGACCTACTGAATGAGTACTTTCGTACTCATCCAAAACTCTGGATTTCCCCCTCCCACCCACTTTAGTAAAATTTCATATTATGTCTCCATGCATCTGTACCTCTATTGTGGTGATGGATAAAGTAGAAAATAAACACCAAAATTAGATCCCTTAGATAATTTATAATTATACTGCTTCAATCTGCCCTCCATTCCCACAGATAATTATGACTTGCTCAAATAAAGTGATAAGTCATCAGTCTTAGGGAGATTAATACAAGCAAAACCAACAGTTCCCTTCTCTTCTAGTTAATGCCTTCACTCAGAGGCTTCCACATTTATTCTTTATTACTAAAAGACAAGGCAAAATCAGTCATCTTAGAAGGTTAAACAGCATCCTAGTCTCTTTCAAATATCAAACAGCAACTTTCCTTGACATACTTCAAAAGATTAATAGAACATTTGAAATTATTTTTTCATTGCACTTTTACTGTAATTCTGCAATTTTAAGTTACTATAGTAACTATTTTTGATTTGAGTGAAGGCTTCATTATTGCCACTTTGTTTGGTTTGTTTCCTACTCTACCTTCGTTTGAATTTTAAAAAATTAAAACTGGATTACTTTTTTTATTATTCTCTAAATTTTATAGAACATAAAGACAATTCAGACAGTAATTCTATGACTATTACTGAAAATATCTCTTTGTATACCAATCACTGATGTCTATTTTAGAAACATTAGACATTGTACTAAAGCAGACCATTGTTCCATATAATTAAAATATTAGCGATAGTAACTAATTTTGAACATTCCACCAAAAAGTGTATAACATGCAACTACTTCTACAATACTTATTACAGAACATTTATTTTCTACTTCATACTATATTGAGAAACATACAGATATTCGCCATGATATTTATATAATTACACAATTTGTGGATTAGGAGAATCTCATAATGGATTAATCTGATTTTGTCATGGTATTCAATTACCGTAACATAAGTTGTCCAGGACTGATTAACTTTTTAATAAGAGCTCCACTTAGGGCTCAGTGCTTAACTAGTCAAAATAACCAATTTGATTCCTGAAAGGACAAATCAGTAACACTGGGCACCACAGTTTTGAGGATATTATGGTGAAAGTGGCATTTTTTATCTTACAGAGGCAAAACACATCCCTATTCATTAAAGGCACAATTTGAGAATTAACATACCTCCTCATACACACATATAACTTAGCTAAATTATCCAAGCTTTACCAGATGAAAGCACAGAAGTGCATTTTTAAATATAAAAGAACACAAAATTTAAAATCATAAGATAATACCTCTTTGAAGATAGAGGTAATAATAGAGGAAATTCACTGAGCATCAAATCATTGTTTTGGTATGTACATAAATAGCACATTTTACCCTAAGAAACTGGACTGTTTTTGTAAATAACTCTTCTGTTAAAATTATTTCAGAACCTTCAGAAATTAAAAGGCTGACATACAAAACAAAGTCTATCCAGGAATAAATTGAAACAATATTTGTATTTAATGGTGAAACAAAGGTACTAATCCTGTTTAACTATTTGTGTTTGTACAATGTTCTATGATTTATAAAGTACAGCCAACATGTTCTTTAATGTTCTCAAAAGTCCTGTGAGTTAAGCATCATTACTATTTCACAGATTAAAAAACAAATCCAAGCTCATTTCAAGACAGGACTTTCTAAGATCGCAGAACTAATTAGTGGTAGAGGTAAGTCTCACGTGCAGTCATTTGACACACATGTAGGGCTTTTCCATTTAATTCACAAGGTACATTTTTTAATTATTGAAGAATCATTACTAGTGCCTTCCCAGGTAAAAGACCAAACCTTCTAAAAGTCTAATCCACAGTGGCAGAAGAACAATGAAAAATGACAATTTCCATGAACTTTCAGTTCAAGGTTTATCAATCCAAATATTCTACATTTATAGACAGAAACTCTCTGCCATGACAAATTCATCACCATTCTAAAAGGTATTCCCCAAGTCAAAATTAACAATCTTTCAATTATTTAATAAGGAAATTTCACCTAACAAGATTTTCCCTCTCCTTATAAGTAATGTACAAATTCAAGGTTATATAAATGTAAGATTACTTTTCTCATCCTTCAATCTAGGGTTTTTTTTAAGTCAAAATCACAGAGGGAATCTACATGTTTTAAGTTTTTTCTTTCTTTTCTTTTTTTTTTTTTTTTTTTTTTTTTTTTTGGTGATACATCAACATTCACCTTAACTGTATGGCTGAAACTTTGAGCAAACACCAATAAATCATGACTGAACAAAATCTTTAGAAACAGAATAGTCAAGATTGGCATGCATTTGAGAGAACTCTAAGTATGAATACATGTTACCTGCCCTTCAATTATATTTGTATTAAACTTACATTCATTCTATCTAAAATTCTTTCAGACTTGCATTTTACATAATTCTTCAGTCATTAATATTTAAGATATCTTACCAGTTTTGAGGAAATATGTAAATATAGATCTATAAACCAAACATATTTGCAAGAACTGTCCCAATATAGTTAATAATTCTGTTAAATCAAAGTGTTTCAATTTTTTTTCTACAAGCTATAACTTTCAACAATGGCATTGATCTGTATCTCAACATATTCCTTTAATAATTAGAGACGTTTCATATTTGTAAATTCAAAGTTAACTATACAATACATATTCTAAGATAGCAGGCCAAAGAGACGATTTTTTCCTAATTGACATTGAAACAAATGATTAGCATGCTACAGTGCTTGTCTAACTCTTTTATATTCATTAATTATTCAGGATTAATTCTGTGAAAATCCTGAGAATGCTTATGATGATGAGTTCTTAAGATATACAACTGTTCTAGGAGATAAGAAATGTTCATGAATTTATCATGTATTGAAATACACTAGAAAGATCTTGACTGCTATAATCGTCTCTTACTTTTTTATATAATTACTAAATATTGGTAGAGAATGTACATTAACATTTGCCCATTAGAATCTGATTACAATTTTCTGAACTATTAAGATTTATTAACCTTGTGCAAGGTTACATACAAATTATTCAAATGCTTTTTATTTGTGGAAGTACTTTATATACATTGCTTATTTCACATGTAATGCTTTTATCTGATCCTGCAACAATCCTGTGAGATAGAGCAGTTAGTAAGCCCATGAAAGAGAAGAAATGTACATGCTTAGAAGGCAAGCAGATTATGTGCCACCTATATACCAGCTACAGGACTAGAGTCTGATGATACAATGATTGAGCTAGTTAATCTGGAAGCACATGACCTAGCAAAGAAGAAAATTAAACAAGCATTGAGAATGAACTGTGGTGAATTCTATGATAGGAGAATTGAAAATGCTATGAGCCCTCTTAAAAGGCCAACCTAACTTAGTTTTGGACAAGGCTGGGAAGTTTACTTGATAAAGAGATATTTGGGAGGAGCACATTAGGAAATTCCTTGCAAGACATTCACAATATTTTGTAGTTTATTGTGAGGGTTGTCTGTCAGAGAAGTAGGAGAAAAATGAAAGAAAATTCTGGAAACATAGGTCCTGGCAAGACTGAAAAAGAAAATCTGACATTAGAATTCATTAACCACTTAATTTGGCCAGGAATTGTAGTGAATGTATTTCTGCAATCTATATTTTGTTTTATTCCCATATCAACCTAGGAATTCTTGACTTTGGTATCATAGTTAATTTTATAATTATCATTACTAATAGTAGTAATAGCAGTAGCAGTAGTAATGGTTATTTTTGGCCTAAATATAAAAATAGTTGATGATTACTTAACTGTATTATAAAAGGTCACCTAAACAGCAAACATAGTAATATCTCATTTTATAGAAAATGAGAGAAAAAAATTAGAATCTGAGAGACATACATCCAGGTATTAACAGCTAACTGTCATTGTTTCTGGATAAGAGAGTCTATGACTTCTGAGGTCATATTTTCTGTATGCATGCATTTGTGTGTATGTGTTTCTGTATGTGCATAATGAGCCTCTATTGTTTTTATAATAAGAAAACATAATAATAAATGTTATGATTTAGATGTGAGATGTATCCCCAAAAGCTCATGTGTGAGACAAGGTAAGAAGGTTTAGAGGTAAAATGAATGAGTTATGAGAGCATTAACCTAATCAGTGGGTTAATTCCTCTGAGGGGATTAACCATAGGCTAGTATGGTATGACTGGAAAGGTGGGTCATTGAGGGGCATGCCTTTAAGGTACTATATTTTGTGAGCTAAACTTAGTCTTTCTCTCTGCTTTCAGGTGTGAGTCTTGAACTGAGTCATGAGTTGCTTTTCTCCACCGCATTCTTCCACCATGGTGTTCTGCTTCATCTCAAGCCCAGAGGAATGGAGCCAGCTCTCTATAGACTGAGACTCTGAAACTGTGAGCCCCAAATGAACTTTTCCTCCTTAAAATTGTTCTTGTCATGTCTTTTGATTACAGCAGCAAAAAAGCTGACTAAAACAATAAGTAAAGTAAAATAGCTCTTGGACATTTAGCTTGTTCCAATTTTTCCCTTTCATGAGAAGCACAAAGAAAGAACATCAATTAGAAATAAAAATTCAATATAGAGAAAACATTCTGAAAAATGGAACATAATTATTAAAGATGCAGAAAGCATTATAAAAGAACAAAATGTTGTACCCAAATTGCTAATTCTTGAAAAAGTAATGATGGTGATTTTTATGGACAGAATACCTCCTCCCCACTCCAGTTCTTAGGTTGAAACTAATCTTCAGTATTACTGTATTTGGAGATAGGGATTTTAAGGAGGTAATTAAGGTTGAATAAGGCATAAAAGCCCTAATCTGATAGGACTGTTGTCCTCAGAAGAAAAAAAAGGAGACACAAGGAACATACATACACACATCTAGATGAAGCCATGTGAGAAAGATGGCAATAAGATGCCCATCTGCAAGTGAAGCCAGATTTAACAGGCAGTTAGTGTAGAAATCAGGGAATCTGGTCAAATTGAGGAATGAAGTCTGGGAAGTTGGAGACGCCCCTGGGAGACTGGAATGTCATTGCTTCCAGAGCCCTCTGATCACCAAGGTTACCTGCTCAACTGCCCCTCCCCAAAAGCTGCAGGCAGTGAATTGCTAATTAGGGCCTCCAGGTCCCACCTGAATCTCCATGTGGCCCTTCCCCCTGCCATTCCCACCTCACCTTTTTGCTGTGTCACCACCGCCATATGGGCAGGAAGGAGAGATAAAGGTCAGAGGAAGGGGCAGAACAAAAGAAGACCCTAACCCTATAAAAGATGGAGGGTGTGCTCACTTCTTGGGGGATTCCAGAACATCAGCCAGCCATGGCCCCCCTTCTCCCACTCGGGAGAAGTTTGTATTACTACTTCTAAATAGAATCTGCTTTTACTTTTCTTTAATAAAACTTTATTTTCCACTCTACACTTGCCTCGGTTTGCTTCTACGGCGTTATTCTTCAACACCTGAGGAAGCAGGACTCGTCACCGGTTACAAGGGTAACACAAGCCCAGAAGAAAGACCCAAGAAGAAAGTAAACCTGATGACACCTTGATGTTGAATATCCAGTCCCCAGAACTGTGAGAAAATACATGTTTAATTCACCTGTCACCCCTCCTGTGGTATATTGTTATGGTAACCCGAGCAGACTAATAAAAAAAAAAATTTAAAACCACTCTAGTTTTATGGATTTTTTTGTTTGAGTTTTATTATTTCCTAGCAGAGGGAAGGCAGATCCTCTGTCCTGAGGCATAGCAAAATATTGTCTCACTGGAGCAGGTGTAGGAGTAAAGGGAACTGAGATGGTTAATTTTATGTGATAACTTCACTGGGCTATGAAATGTCCATAAATTTGATAAAATATTATTCTAGGTATATCTGTGAGGATATTTCTGGAAGAGATCAACATTAGCATCTCTTCCTATCTTTCAAATGAGGCATCCATCTTCTCTTGCCATTGAACTCAGACTCTGAAGTTTAACACTCATCCCTTCTAAACTCAAAGGAATTGTAGCATCTTGTCCCTCTACAAGCAAAAAGGAGGCACATTCCCTAGTAGACCTCTCGATTTGGGAGGCAATGTATTCCTCTTTTACATATTCTTCTTTTGGGTATGTCACTTTCATCCATTTACCAAATGACCCAAAAAGGTGTTAGTCTTGAGTAGTGCCCAGAAAAAAAGGAAGCTCTGCAACAGGTCCAGGATGCTATGCAGGTTGCTCTGCCACTTGGGCCATATGATCTAGTAGGTCCAATAGTGCTTGAAGTATCAAGAGCATATAGAAATGCTGTTTGGAGTGTTTGGCAGACCTTTATAAGTTGATTACAGCATAGGTCCACAGAATTTTGGAGCAGAGTCTTGCCATTTTCTGTGAATACTACTCCCTTTTGAGAGATAGCTGTTGGCCTGCTATTGAGCCTTAGATACTGAATGTTCAAGCATGGGCCACTAAGTTACCATGAGACTTGAGCTGCTGTCTGGGCATGTCAGGTATTATCTGACGCACCAAGCCACAAAGTTGGTGATGCACAGCAATACTCCATCATCAAATAGAAGTATATACATGGACAGGCCTGAGCAGGCCCTGAAGGCACAATTAGTTCTCTGAAGAAGTGGCCCAAAAGCCCATGGTCCCCACTCCTATTACAAAGCCTTCTCTCTCTTCTCTCTCTTCTCTTCTCTCTGTCTGTCTCTCTCTCTCTCTCTCTCTCTCTCTCTCCCCCTATAATGTGGTCTCTTGGAAATCCCCTACAATTAGCCAACATAAGACAAGACTCAGCACTAATTTACAGATGTTTTTGCACAACATGCAGGCACCACCTCAAAGTGGACAGCTATGGTACTTTAGCCCATTTCTGAGATATACCTAAAGGGCAATGGTGAAGAGAAACCCTCCCAGTGGGCAGAGTTTTACAGAGTGCAAGTGGTTGGTCACTTCCCTTGGAAGGAGAAATGGCCACATATGTAAAGATGTACTGATTCATGGACTATGGCCAATTTTCTGGTTGAATGATCAGGGATTGGAAGAAACATGATTGAAAAACTGAAAAGAAAATTTGGGAAAGAAGTATGTGGCAAGGCCTCTCTTAATGGTACAAAAAAACATGAAGATATTTGTGTCCCATGTGACTTCTCAAGGGTGACTTCAGCAAAGGAGAATTCTAATAATCAAGTGGACATGATGACCGTTCTATAGATATTAGTCTCCTTCCCCAGTCACCTCTCTCATCACCCAATGGGCTCATGAACAAGGTGGCCAGCGTGGCAGGGATGGGATAAAAAACATGGACTACCACTCCACAAGACTGATCTGACTATGGTCATCACTGAATGCCATATCTACTAGTCACAGAGATGAGAATTAAACACCTGGTATGGCACCATTCCCAGGGGTGATCACTGAGATACCTGATGGCAGGTTGATTATATTGGACTGCTTCCACCATGAAAAGATCAGCATTTGTTCTTACTGGAATATACACTTATTCAGGAAACAAATTTGTCTTCCATGAATTTCAGTGCTTCTGCTAAAACTATCAACCATGAATTTATAGAATGCCTTATCCACCATCATTACATTCTACCCGGTTTGGTTTCTGACCAAAGAGCAAAAGAATGTGGCAATAGGCCCATGCTCATGAAATTAATTGGTCTTATTATGTTCCTCACTATTTAGAAGCAATTGGTTTGATAAAACAATAGAATGGCCTTTTAAAGTCTCAGTTATACTGAGGTGGAGCTAGGTTTCTCCTGAAGGCTGTATATGCTCTGAATCAGCATCCAATATATGATGCTATTTCTCCTTTAGCCAGGAATCATGTTCCTGGAATCAAAGGGTGGAAATGGGAGTGGTACCACTCACTATTATCCCTAGCAAAATATTTACTTTCTGTCCCCATGACTGTGCTCTGCTGACCCAGAGGTCTTAGTTTCAGAGGGAGATTGCTTCTACCAGGAGACACAACAATGACTCCATTGAACTGTGAGTTAAGACTGTCACCCAGATGCTGTGGGATCCTCATGCTTGAGTCAACAGTCTAAGAATGATGTTATGGATCTTTGGAGAATCTGGACTAATACAGGAATCAAATCTATGTCCAAGGCAAGGCAGCATAGTTAAGCAAAGAACCATCAGAACCTAGCTGTGCTCAAGTGGTAGATGGAGAGTTTGGCATTGGCAAGAATCAAATGAGAGGCCTGGGATGATGGGGGTAGGTTGGGAACATAAAAATTGGTGAGATTTCCTAAAACAACTGTACCCATAGGAACCTTCATGAAGAATTAACTGTGAGTCTGTGGAATTGAGAGACCTTTAAAAACAGTCTGGACAAATACATAATTGCTTCTACTAGGAAGGAAGGAAGGAAATTATTGAAATAGGAACACATCTAAATTTTCTATATATCATTACAAGGGATGAACTGAAATATGAAGAAAAACTAAGATTGTTGTTCATTACTTCACATTTGCCCCAAGCTGACAGGCAATATTTTGAATAATCTTAATTGCATTTTTATTCAATCAACTTGCTCCTATATTTCAGACTCATCTCCAATTATACTGTATAATTACATCATTGTTCCCGATATTTTCAGTTTATTATTTAATTCATTTGTGATAGGAGTGTAATGTTATAGTTTGGATCTAGAAATCTCCTAAAAGTTCATGTTAAAGGCTTGGTCCCTATCTCATGGTACTATAGGGAGGTGGTAGAAGCTTTAAGAGATTGGGTCCAGAGGAAGGAAGTTAGGTGATTGGGGGATTGATTTTGATGGGGATATTGGGACTCTGGTTCTTCCTGTCTCTTTGTTTGTTTGTTTCCTGAGGTGAACAGACCTTCTCCAACATGTGCTCCCACCACGATGTACTGTGCTACCCCAGGCCCAAATCAACAAGGCCAGGAGACCATGCACTGAAACCTCTGAAACTTTGAGCCAAAATAAGCCTTTCCTTTTTATAAGCTCAGGTATTATTTCACAGTGGTAGAAAGCTACCATATAATTATTCAGATTACAAACAAGGCTCTAAAACCAAACAACCTAGTTCAAATCTAAGCCCTAACTATTACTAACTGTGTGAACTTGGGCAAGTTACTGAAACTTGATGTTTCTCAGCTTCTAGGGAAGGGATGTCAGGAGGATTAAATGAGTTAATACACTGATGCCAGGTACATGGAATGCTCTATAACTGTTAGTTTTGACATTAAATTGGAAAGGTGAATCTATGAAAGGAAAAGTGCCCTTCCTGAATGACATTCTATTTTACTTCAGTGCATCATTTTTTTCTTCAACATAACATAATATAGTATTAGTTATTTTGTTTTTTCTTTTTAAAACAGAATGAATATTGTATTCCCATAAAATATACAAAGACTATAAACATAATACATAGCAATAATATAACTGCAAATATCTAAATAGAGCAATAGAATATTTTGAAATGCTATAAAGAATAAATTAAAAATAAAATAATAAATAATCCTACATTTAAACCAACCACTATTATTTTTTCCAAATATCTAGGAATTAATAAATCTCTAGTATAAATTTCATCTCATAAAGTGCATATAATTTTTTTAACTTATAGTGTAATAGGAACTTTTCCTGTGAGAAAATATCATTTATGAATGTAATTTTAATTAACGTATAATATTTTATTTAAAAATGCCACAATTTATTTAGCCACTTATATTTTTAGAACTTTAGGTCGTGTCCTCCTTTTCTTCCCCCTCCTCCTCTTCCGCCCTTCATTCTTCTCCTTTACTATCATAATCAACACTTAAATATGCATCCTGGTACCAAAATAAAATGAAAAAATAAAAGAATAGGTAAATAGAGCTACATTGAATATCTGTTTTTTTTTCTTTTTTGGTACAAGGGATCAAACCCAAGGACACTTAACCACTGAGCCACATCCCCAATCCTTTTTTTATTTTGAAACAGGGTCTCACTAAGTGGCTGAGGCTGACTTTAAAACTGTGATCCTCCTGTTTCAGCCTTGTGAGTTGCTGGGATTAGCAACCCACACACAGCCCAACACTGAATATCTTTAACACATATTTGTTGTAATCTCTGATCATGACCTCAGGATGAATTCCTAGAGAAAAAATTACTAGATCAAAAGTCTCAATATTATATTGACATTTCCTTTCAGGTATGTTGGCCAAATTAAATATTCACTCACAACAGATAAGGGTTCCCTCCCTTATTCCTGTTATACTAGTAATATTGTATATTTCATTTCTTCATCTTTGCAAGTTCGATGGACAAAAATCATATGTCATCATTCTTTTAACTTGAATTTTCTATTACCTGTAAAATTTAAATGTATTTGTTAATCATTTGTATCTATTTTATGGGTTGTGTTTTAATAACTATTTGTTATATTTTATACCCATACACACATATTCAAGTTTATATAAGGTATAAATACAACCATATAATACATAGACGAAGCTTTAATGAAGTTTTTCTCTTCTTTCTTAAAATGACATAGTCCTATATCACCTTCATACCCATAATCTGTTTTAAAAATTGATCTTGTATCCTTCCAGAGGTTTCTTCACATTCATATAATAAAGGACAAGGAGAGAATCAGAAATAAGAAAATAGGATGTGTTCAAAGTGTGTGTCACAGAAAGAGATAGGAGGGAATGAGGGAGGAAAGAGAGAACATGAATGGTCAATGATTAAGAACATGGACACTCGAAAACCAAAACATCTAGGTTCAAATTGTATTTTACCATTTACTAGCTATGTGAATACAGATAAGTAACTTTACCTCTGTATACCTTTTTTTTCCTTATTCATAAAGTGAGCATCATAATAATACCTAGCTGAGTTAATACATGTAAATTTCTCAGAAGAGTTCTGACATACCAAATGTTTATATAAATGCTAAGTATTATTACATATGGGAGTTTGGAGTCATTTCTTTTATAAAGATGGAATTATATGCACATCTTTTGGAAAGCAGGATCTTGTTTTGTTGATAAGTTAGAAATATTGTATTTCATTAAATTTTAAAATGCCTTTCACTATAAGATTATTATTTTATGTACCATTAAGAAAGAAAAAGTGCTACCAGTTAAACGTGACAATGCTTTCTTACTGGTTAGAATCTTTATTCTAATTGAAAGAGTTCTTATAGACATTTATAGACAGAATTTAACACATATTATTCTAGTGTGTTATGGTTTAGATATGAGGTGTCCCCCAAAAGCACATGTGAGACAACACATGAGAGTTTGGAGGTGAAATAATTGGGTTATGATGATAACCTAATCAGTATATTAATCCACTAATAGGGATTAACTGAGATGCAACATATGGTTGGGGTTTGTATTTTGTTCATGGTAAGGGCAGTTCTCTCTCCACTTCCTGGTGTGATGTCCTAAACCACTTTCCTCCACCACACTTCTGCCATGATGTTCTGCCTTACCTTGGGCCCTAAATAATGGAGTTGACACCCCATTCACAATAACCTCAAAAAAAATAAAATACTTGGGAATCAATCTAACAAAAGAAGTGAAAGACCTCTACAATGAGAACCACAGAACACTGAAGAAAGAAGTTAAAGAGAATCTGAGAAGATGGAAAGATCTCCCATGTTCTTGGATAGGCAGAATTAATATTATCAAAATGGCCATACTTCCAAAAGCGCTATACAAATTCAATGCAATTCCAATTAAAATCCCAATGACAGACCTCATAGAAATAGAGCAAGCAATCATGAAATTCATTTGGAGGAATAAGAGACCCTGAATAGCTAAAGCAATCCTTAGCAAGAAGAGCGAAGCAGGGGGTATCACAATACCAGACCTTCAACTATACTACAGAGCAATAGTAACAAAAACAGCATGGCATTGGCACCAAAATAGACAGGTAGATCAATGGTACAGAATAGAGGACACAGAGACAAACCCACACAAATACAGGTATCTCATAATTGACAAAGGAGCCAAAAACATACAATGGAGAAAAGACAGCCTCTTCAACAAATGGTGCTGGGAAAACTGGAAATCCATATGCAGCAAAATGAAACTAAACCCATATCTCTCACCCTGTACAAAACTCAACTCAAAATGGTTCAAGGACCTAGAAATTAGACCAGAGACCTTGCACCTAATAGAAGAGAAAATAGGTCCAAATCTTCATCATGTTGGCCTAGGACCAGACTTCCTTAACATGACTCCCAAAGCGCAAGAAATAAAAGCAGGAATCAATGATTGGGATAGAGTCAAACTAAAAAGCTTTTTCTCAGCAAAGGAAACAATCAGCAATGTGAAGAGTGAGCCTTCAGAGTAGGAGAAAATCTTTGCTACACACACTTCAGACAGAGCACTAATCTCCACAATCTACAAAGTGCTCAAAAATCTTTACACCAAGAATACTAATAACCCAATAAATAAATGGGCCAAGGAAATGAACAGACACTTTACAGAGGAAGATCTATAAGCAATCAACAGAATTATGAAAAAATGTTCAACATCCCTCGTTATAAGAGAAATCCAAATCAAAACCACCTTAACAGGTGTTCGCAAGGATGTGGGGAAAAGGGTACACTCATACATTGCTGGTGGGAGTGCAAGTTGGTGCAGCCACTCTGGAAAGCAGTGTGTTCCTTAGAAAGATGTTCCTTAGAAAACTTGGAATGGATCCACCATTTGACCCTGCTATCCCACTCCTTGGCCTATACCCAAAGGACTTAAAATCAGATTACTACAGTGATACAGCCATATCAATGTTCATAGCTGCTCAATTTACAATAGCTAGATTGTGGAACCAACCTAGATGTCCTTCAATAGATGAATGGATAAAGAAACTGTGGTATATATACACAATGGAATATTAGCCATAAAGAAGAATAAAATTATGGCATTTGTAGGTAAATGGATGATTTTGGAGACTATTATGCTAAGTAAGATTAGCCAATCCCAAAAATCCAAAGGTCAAATGGTCTCTCTGATAACTGAATGATGATGCATAATGTGGGGTGGAAGGATGGCAAGAATGGAGAAAGGATAGAGAGCATAGAGGGAAGGGAGGGGTGGGGTTGAGGTTGGGGCTAAGAATAATAACAGTATGTGTGACAGACATCATTGCCCTGTGTACATGTATGAATGCACAGATGGTGTGACTCTACTTTGTGTACAACCAGAAAAACAATTGCTGTACTCCATTTGTATTCAATGAATCAAAAAATTAAATAAAAAAAAGAGAAAAAAAAATAATGGAGTTGAGCGACTATGGACTAAGACCTCTGAAGCTGTGAGTTCTCAAATAAACTTTTCCTCCTCTAATTGTTCTCATCAGGTCTTTTTGGTCACAGCAGAGAAAAAACAGACTAAAACAGGTGCATATGTTTAAAAAAAAACTCTAAATGAACTATAATGGTAGAATAGAACTTCCAAAAATTTCTAATATCTATCCAATTTTTCTTTATATTTTGAACTCAGTCATCATCACCATGTTTTCATATGACATGTTATTTTCTATGTCATCAAGAACTTTGGTGGTGAGGCATTTCTCTATTTTGACACCAAGATTTTATTTGAAGACACTAATACCCATTCTGTAATTTTTTTAAGACTGGGGCTTCTTTTTAAAATTTTTAATTTATTTTAATTGGCATAATTTTACATACATATAAGGTACTGTGTGATGCTTTTTGGTTTTTTTTAGAAAGAAGTTTGCTTTCTTTAATGTTGTACAAAAAGTATGAGTAGAACCAAAAGTAAATAAACACAATCACATATGTTTACACCACTCTCTAGTTCCTCATATTAACTTTACTATTCAAACCATAGAAAGTAGGCGGAAATTTAGGGATTGGGAAAGGGATAAAACCAAAAAAACTTTACTTAGACATTTATTCTTCTACACTGTGTATAGCTGTGCTCACAGAGACGGCTTCTTCTACTTCTCTTCTGCTGCAGGTATTCAGTTGTATAGAAAATTGAACCTGCTCAACAGCTGAAGGAGACTAGAAATGATGGGTCCGTATCCTGGTGCATTGTCATATAATTCAAACAATGGTGCAGCTACCAACTTATATTTTTTAGGGACTGCTACCAATGCTTTCTCTTGAAGTTGAACCAGAAACAACTTCTTATGTTCCTTAGGCTTTGTAATGTGTGCTGGAATATATGGATACTGAGGAGGTTCAAAATTTGGTCTCCACCAGTTACCAATGCAGTCATCAATGACCCAATCTTGCAGGACTCCATCTTGACGACCCAGTATCTCTGCCATTAAGCGTTTTAGTCCTTCAACTTCATCTTCTCCTGGGTTAAGTTCACCACCAGGTAATTTGAAGAAAGTTGTTCCCAGCTGTAGCAGTAACACATGGGGTAGCCGGTGTTCATGTACAATCAGAACACCTTCTACAGTCCTTCTCATTCCAATTTTATCAAATTCCTCCCTCATGCACTGAAATCTGGCTGCAAACAACTGTCCTTCTCATAGAGGGGCTCTT
The DNA here is from genome assembly GCA_020662805.1 of Glaucomys volans. Classification (NCBI taxonomy): domain Eukaryota; kingdom Metazoa; phylum Chordata; class Mammalia; order Rodentia; family Sciuridae; genus Glaucomys; species Glaucomys volans. Next base: position 405,637 of record JAJEJO010002349.1, read on the forward strand.
TTGTACCAAAAGTATAATTGGTAAGTGGGTACAGGTTGATGGTGTGCTCCAGGGTGAGGGGCTTGGTCTGCTGGATGTACTTGTTGCCGAACTGGGTGACGCCCTGGGGCCAGCCCTTCTGCGAACGATTGGGTGGAACCACCGACATGTTGGCGGGCTCCGGAAATGGCAGGGAGCAGAAAGCCGGGAGAAGAAAGCAGGAGTCGGGGGAGACTTTCCCCATGAGGGTAGAGGTTATCGGAGCCCCGCTCAGGAGTCTCCGCCCACCATTAACAGGAGAGCGTGGTGTGATGTTTTCATACATATACTATATAATAATCTAATCAGGATAATTATCCATCACCTCAAATAGTCATCATTTCTTTGTAGTGATAACATTCAAAATCCTCTTTCAGCGGTGTTGAAATATACGTTACCGTTAGCTATAGTCATCCTACTGTACACAGAACTTAGCACGCCGGAACTTATTCTTCCTTTGTATCCATTGATCAATCTCTACCCTTTCACACCTCTCTTTTACCCTCCTCAACCTCTTGTAACCATTACTCTACTCTCTATGAGATCAACTTTTTTAGATTCCATATACAGGAGATATCATGCACTATTTGTCTTACTGTGCCTGGCTTATTTATTTAACGTAATGTCCTCCAAGACTGGGGATATAGCTCAGTGGTAGAATGCTTGCCTATAAAGTAAAAGGTCCTGGGTTCAATCCCCAACACAGCAAAAGAAGAAAAAGTAGAAAGAAACAAGAACAAAACAAAGCAAAAATATCCCCCAGATTAATCTGTCTTGCTACAAATGACAGGATTTTATCCCTTTCCCAAAGAAAATGAAATCAGTATGTCAAAATAGACATTTGCACTCCTGTGTTTATTAAGGCACTATTCACAACAATCAAGGTATGAAATCAATTAAGATGTCCATCAACAGATAAGTAGATAAAGAAAATGTGGTAGGTATATATACACACACAATAGAATACTATTCAGCCATAGAAAAGGGTGGAATCTTGTCATTTGTGGTCTTCTTGATCATATCAGAAATGTCATTATAAAATTTTCAGAAAATGATCAATTCTCATGCTCTTTTCTCCAGTGAATTTTCTTAATGAAACACTGAGAGATTGTCATTGTCCAGCCATGGACAACTGTTCTAAGAACAACAGTGATGTTAATGGGTGTGCAGCAGGGGAAACTGGTATAATTGATGCCTAGCATATAGCAATTGTAGAATGCCATCATTTCTAAGACACATTACAATTTTAGAAATGAAAAACAGTGAAAAAATATTGTTGAATTAACAGAACATTGTAATTCTTTATTTTGTTTTTTAAAACTCCTTATCAGTGAACTTTGAATCTTTATTATTTCGTAATGTGCTCTTTTCTTTCTTTTGTCACTTATCTATTATCACATTTTCTTTCTCTTGTCCATTTTGTAATAGTTCTTATATAGAATGCATATTAACACCTAATCATTTTTAGAAGCAGAATTTCACCAAATCTATAATTTATCTATTGACTTATGATTTCTTTTGTCATGCCCAATATTTTTTATTTTTATATAGTAAAATATGTTTAAGTTTTTAAAAATAACTTCTGGTTCCCTTGTGTTGCCAATGTCTCTCCTGTCCTTATGCTATAAATGTAATCTCCTTATTTTTCTTCCAGGATTTTTATTTTTATTTGTTTATACTTAGTATTTAACCCATCTGGGTTTTTTGCTGTTTTTTTTTAATATGATGTGAGATACCCGTCTAACTTTATTTTCTTCCATATGGATAGCCAGTTGTCTCAGAATCATATATTAAATATTCCATCCTTTTCTCACTGAATTTGAAATACCATCTTTGTTATATATTAGCATCTCATCTGTGCTGAATTTTATTGCTTGGTACATTTTACCCTTCAATTTATCTAGAATTTATTCTTGTGCAACTGCTTATCCAGTTGTTTAGAGCTGTTTATTGAATAATTGTGCCTTCTCCATCAGTTTGAAATATCCTATATATCTGTTCCATTCATCTTTTCATTTTGGCACCAGCATCTCCCCATTTCAATTTCTAAAGCTCTATAATATGTTTTTATATCTAGTAGATGACTCATCTCCCTCTATCCTTTTATATTCTTTATCAGAATTTAATTGAATATCTTCTTATGGTTATTCTTTCAGATGAACTATAAGATGATTTTGCTCCATACATCTCTCTCTCCATACATACAGATATTAAATGTGCACACACACACACATGCATGCACACACACACACACATACTGTGATGTAATTTTGCTTTAGAGTATGTCATGTGTACAAACTTCATTTAGTAAAGTCTTTTTAAATATCTTCAGTGTACATGTTTTTGTTAATTTTATTACCTGGTATTTTTGTGTTAGTATTGCGAAGATTAGTTTATTACCAAGTGGATAATTATTGAAATAAAAGAAATATATTGATTTTAGTGCATTAATATTTTAGTTCAGTACTTCATACTCTGCAAGTTTGCAGAATTATATGATCTACAAATAATGAAAATTTCCTATCTTTATCTGTACTTCATTTATATGTATTTTATGAGTCCTTTGACAAACATGCCCATAATTATATCAAATAGAGATAATAGTAGACAACTCTATTTGTTCTGAATTTTAATGGAATGCTTCTGGTATTTCTTCATTAAGTACAATGCTAGTGTTTAGTGTTGACTTAAGTTAGTTATAATTTGAAGAAATTATCTTTCTACTTCTATTTTACAAGGGGTTTTCTTTAGGAATGTCTGTTGAATTTTACCCTTCAAAAAAGGCATTCAAGCATCTATTGAATTATTTTTTCTCTGATCTGTTATTATGAGTTAATGTTGCATAATATTGAGCCATACATGTATTAATAGTATAACATTCACTTAACTGTCAAATATTATTATTTAAATATATTACTGGATTCATTTTTCTAATTTATTATTTAGGACTTTTGTGCTAATATTTCAAGTGGTGCTAGATAGTTACTTTATTAATAAATACACCTATAACTCATAAGTTTCTTCTGACTGCAGTTTTGGTCTCATAATTTTGTTAGTATTGTTTTCACCAGCATTATTTTTATTATTTTAATTTAATTATTTTAAATAATGATTTAAACTAAGCTTCATTTTTCTCTTAGATACCACAGTTATTTGAACAGTTTTGGATATATGATGGTACAATTTTTTTCTATTTATAATTCTATTAACGTGATTATTGCATTCTTGATAAGGAATGTGGTTTTCAGAGTTTTCAATTCGAGGAATGTAGTAAGACTCTTTGTGGATTAAAATGTGACCAATTTTGAGAAGTTTTCATAGACATTTGTAAAAACAGAAATGTATATTCTATAGTATGAATGTATATGTCAAGGTGATGGCGTAAGTAAATTACTCTCATTTCTTATTTTCTTCCTTTCTTATTTTATTTGTCTAAGATTATGAGAATTATATTAAAATCTCTCCTGATGAGCAGGGCATGATGGCACATGCTTATATATCCCAGTTACTCTGTAGGCTGAAGCAGGAGGATGGCAAGCTTGAGGTCAGCCTGGGCAATTTAGCAAGACCCTTTTGAAATAAAAATTTAAAAATGATTATGTTTCCTTTTTCCTTTGAATTTCAGGAATCTCAGAGCTAAATATGAAACTCAACTTCAGTAATTACACAGATTCTTGTTCCCTGATTTAATCTGATGATGATTTTCTGCTTATAATTTTAGCTTACCCTGATTATTGCTATTTGTATTTCCTCAATTATTTTATGGAATTTGCTCTTTGAAAGGGCTTCACATTCATTGTGGACAAAAAGACTGAAAAATGAATAAATAGAAACTATAAGAATTCTACAATTTAGCTTTCTAGTTCCTAATTATAAAAATGAAAATTAATGCTGTTTGTATTTCTTCCTTATATATATCAAAAGCTACAAAGTTTGTTTGTTTATTTTTGGTTTATGAGCATTCTGTGTTTGCCCATCAACTGTTTTCCTCTGTTGATCAAGAGGAAAAAATAGGCACACCATTCCTTATGTAAATTGTTTATTCATTTTCTTGACAACTTCAACCTTGACTAGCCAGAGCAAATTTGACAAAAGAAAACAATGGTGAAAGCATCACATTCCCCAATTTTAAACTATATTATAAAACTATAGTAATCAAAACAGTATAGTACTGGCATAAAACAGACACACAGACCAATGGAACGGAATAGGGAACCCAGAAATAAACCTACACATATATGGCCAACTAAACTTTGACAAGGATGACAAGAACACAAAATGAGTAAAGTCTCTTCAATAAATGGTATTAGAAAAACTGGATATACATATTCAAAAGAATGAAATTGCACCCTTATCTTATACCATACGTGAAAACTAACTCAAAATGGAGTCAAGACTTAAACATAAGATCTAAACAGTAGCCATAAGGAAACAGGAAAAGCTCCTTAACTTTGGTCTTGACAATGATTTTTTGGATATGACACCAAAAACACAGGAAACAAGAGCAAAATAAACAAGTGGGACTAATCAAACTAAAAAGCTTCTGCACAGCAAACAATCAACAAAATGAAAAAGTGATTAATAGAATGGGAGAAAATATTTGTAAACCATATGTCCAATGAGGGTTTAATATCTAAGACATAAGGAACTCACACAACTCCATACCAAAATATAAAATAAAATAAAACAAAAACAAAAATAGGCAAAGAAACTGAATAGACATTTTTCCAAAGAAGACATACAAATGGCCAAAATGGCCAACAGGTACATAAAAAGCTATTCAAGATTATCAGGCAAATGCAAACCAAAACAAGGAGATATCACCTCACACACATAAGAATGGCTAGTATAAAAAAAAAGACAAGACAACAAGTTGATAGGATGTAGAGTAAAAAAAAAAACTGTCCAATTTTGGTGAGAATATAAATTGGCACAACCATTATAGAAACTATTATGGAGATTTCCAAAACATGAAAAATAGAATTTCCATATGATCCATCAATCCCACTTCTGGGTATATATCCAAAGGAGAAGAAATAAGTATGCCAAAGAGATATCTACACTCCCATGTTCATGGCAGCATATTCACAATAACCAAGATATGGAAATAACCTGTGTGTTTGTCAACAAATGAAAAGATAAAGGAAATGTAGAATAGATACACAATGGCATGCTGTTCATCCATAAAAAAGGAGAAAATCCTGCCATTTGCAACAACATGGAGGAAGCTGGAGAACAATACATTGTGAAAAAATCCAGGCAGAGAAAGAAAAATACTATGACCTCACTTACATGGAGAATCTAAAAAGGTCAACTTCATAGAAACTGAGAGTAAAATAGTAATTACCAGGGACTTGAATCTGGGAGAAAATAGGAAAATGATCAAAGGTTGCAAAAAAAGTCATAAGATGAACATTTTCTGGGGATCTAATGTTCAGAATAGTGTAATAGATGTATTAATTAATGTGATTGTGATAATCATTATACAACGTATATCAGATCATCTCATCATACCTTGAATATACACATACATTTATCAATTAAATATTTTAAAATTAAGAAATATTATAGTGGTTTACCTCCTCAATGCCACCTAATTTAATAAAAACTTGTAGGTGATACTAAAGATGTTTTAGTCTTAATGATTTGACAGTGGTGCTGTGTAGTAGAAATATCCTGAAATAAGAATTAAGGATCCTGGTTCCAGTTCCAGTTAGAGTTCAGCTACAAATTTGCCTCTTGATTTAGGGTGTAACACTTTACCTGTCAAAGGCTTAAAACAAGGGAATAAAATAGTATGCATTGTAAGGTCTTATCTAGTTCGAATATCTTTTTTAAATTATTTAAAAATAGCTAGTGAATGCTACTGAAAAAATAGGTTCACCATACCTTTATCATGTCTTCAGTATTCCACCTTTGGTCATGCCATAGATTTATCTTACTAAGAATGCACGTTAATACAGTTAAAATAAAAAGCAATAAAGTAATGAACATCTCATTCCTGCATGCATAATTTTTGTTCTCATAACATTTTTTAAATCCATGGTATTACTACAAGTACTCTGTTTTGTGTTTCCATAATGACAAAATAACATTAATAATACATGCCTGGAATATTAACTATGTTGTTCTAATGAGAAGTTTATAGCTTAAAAATTTATTGGAAATAATTCATGACCGTATTTTCTGAGGAGTTCATTTATTTCTGTTACTGATTATCATCCCTTAAATGTCATAGGATCCTAATGATGTGACTTCTATGTGTAAGATTATCACTCCTAGGATCATCTCATAGAAGAATGGGCTTGTAGAGGTGATAGAGTCCATATAGGTTAATTGTCTTCTAGACTGAGGAAAGATGCATCTTTTGCTAAATTATTTTATCATAAGAAATGTTCATAGATTTAAAAAAAGCACAGCATTCAAACCCTCCTCCAAGTTTGTACTAGGGCTGATCTGCATGACAAATAGTATATGGTAGAAGTGATGGTATATAACATTTGAATTTAGGTATCAAAAGATTATGACTTTTGTCTTTGTCCCTTCCTCCTCAGAGCACTCATTTTGAGGAAGTCATTCTGTAAGAAACCCTATGGAGAGATCCAGGTAGCAAGAAACTGAAGCCTCCAGACAACAGCCATGTGAGTAAGCCACCCTGGAAAAGAATCCCTCAGCCCCAGTTAAGTGTTCAGAAATTGTAACTGTGTGCAACAACTTGAATGCAACTTCATGAGAGACCCTGAGCAAGCACACAGATGAGCTGCTTCCAAATTCCTGACCCTCAGGAACTCTGAGATAATAAATGGTTGGTGTTTTGATCTAAGTTTTATAATAATTTGATATACAGCAATAGATAACTACTGCATAATGTTCTACCTTAGTATTAAATAATACTTAAAAAATATTTTTCAGAGTGCTCCTTTCAATGTCTTTCACAACTTACTGACACACAGAATGGTATTAAGCCTATTCTCAAGAAATGTAATTATTTTTAATTAATTTTGAAAATAAAATTCTTATGACCTGCAATTGACCCAGATTAATCAACAAGTATATGGCATAGGGTATAAAAGTGTGAAGGAAAACTGATGGATTAAAATAGATTTATGAGACATTACAACTTTAATATGTAAACTTGATTGCATTCTGATCCAAACTAACTGTAAAAAAGCATGGTTGAGATAATCAGAGAAAATTTAACAGGAACCTACAAATAATGAATCGTTACTGTTGTTGGGGTGATACTATTGTGGCAATAATCTAAAGCCTTATCTATAATTAAGAGATAATGAATTGTAGATGGTTGAAATTATATCATAGCTGAGATTTGTTGTGACATGTTCCAACACAAACAAATGGAATGAAATGTTGGTGGGCACAGGATAGGTGAACCAAGAATGACAACAGGTTGACAACAATGGAAGGTAGGTGAGGGATACATGAATATTCATTATATGAACATTCCTAACTATCTCAAATTTCCCATAGTAAAATGTTTGTTATACACTGGGTATGTTATATTTTATTTGAAGTTTCAAAATAATTACTGAATATGGATTTTAATGTCCATTGTTGGAAACCATGACACATTTAAAAAAACTTTCTCTAATCAAAGCCTTGCTTTAAGATATTTGAAGAATAAACAACTTTACAGAGGTCATCAAAATCCAAGAAGCTATCTTTTATGCCATAAATAATTGTAATAATTTATTTTGTTAAAAAAAGTTAAAAGTATAATTACGAATCATCAGAAAACAAAAAACAAAAAGACTCAAATGAAATGGCATAGGAAGGTCACAATTTAATATATCTCTGCTGTTATGAACACATTGCAACTGTAGATAAAATAAAAAGATAAAAATAAGAAGATGCAACCCAGCTCAAAAGAAAGAAAAACAGCTCAGTGAACCAGAAACTGAACAGAAATGCAATGTGATGGGCAATTCTGGAACTACTATTGACTTGCTGGTTTCAGTTTTTAGAAGCAAAATAGGGAGGTCCAGGAATTTACCTCTGGTGGGGAACAGGGAATAAAAAAAAACAGTAGAGGGCTCAGGGGTGTAGCTAAGTGGTACAGTATTTACCTAGTAAGCTCCAGGTTCTGTATTCAATACCCAATGCTGAAGAAAAAAAGAAACTGTAGAAATAAGAAGGGAAATGAGCAAGATTTATTAATAAAAACTGAGATTTGGGATGGATTTATCCTGCTCTAGGAAGGAAGCTAGAAAAAATAAACAACTGCCTATATATATAGCTCAAAAGAACCTGAAAGTCTAGCAAGGTGAGAGGCAATATAACAGATATTTGTCAATCCCAAATAAATTTTCTTTTTAATAGACATTCAGTAGATTAGACAAAGGGGAATAAAAAGATGGGGGGATAGGAAAAGAAAAAACAGTGCAATGAATCTGGCCTAACTTTCCTATGTACATATACGAATACACCACAGAGAATCTCAACATCTTGTAGCTCCCCAAGAATGGGTTCCTAATTAGAATATGACATATTCCATGCTTGTATAATTACATCAAAATGAATTCTACTGTCACGTATAACTAAAAAGAGCAAAAAAAAGAATTTTTCTTTTTGCCAAACATTTTAGAGAACAATCCGACAAGAATTTTATGTTTAGAAAACTAAAAAAAAAAAAAAAAAAAAAGAAGCTTTTACCAAGAAAATAAATAAAAGTGAATTATGGAAAAAAAAAAACAAGCAGAATTGAATCATCAGCAGGCAGATATGTATAAGAACCAAACAAAGGGCTGGGGTTACAGCTCAAAATATTTTTCTAACGTGTAATGCCCTGGGTTCAAACTCCAGAACCACAAAACAAAACAAAAAACAAGCCGGGTGCGGTGGCACACACCTATAATCCCAGGAACTCAGAGGCTGAGGCAGGATTGTAAATTCAAGGCCAGCCTCATCAATTCAGTGAGGCCCTAAGCAACTCAGTGAGGTCCTGTCTCAAACTAAAAAATCAAAAGGGAAGGGGATGTAGCTCAGTAGTATGGAACTCCTGGGTTCACTACCTAGTACCACTAAAACAAACAAACAAATTTTAAAAACCTTAAAATTCTGGAACTGAAATATCTAACCTTTAAAAAAAATCAATACATAAAATAATCTGGACATAATTGGATTATTGTGAGTTAAAAAATGGTAGTGAAAAAATCTACCTGAAATGATATTCAAAGACACAAAAACAGCTGAGGACTTAGCTTAATGATAAAGGCCATGCCTAACATGTGCAGGGTATTGGTTTAGGGTTCAATCCTCAGCACCAAAACCAAAAACAACTTACAAAGAGAAGAAAACTATGACCAAAGTATGGAAGAACAGAGGGGAAGACCATAACATCCCATTAACAGGAATTCTAGAAGAAAAATATTAGAAGAAACTATACAAAACTGATATTTGTAGAATTTATGGCTGAGGTTTTCCCGAAATTGAAAGACACTAATGTAGATAAATCTATACCTGGACACATAGTAATAAAAAATTGTAACATCAAATATGAAGATAACATCATAGAATTTACCAGTAAAAAAGACATACTATTTTAAGAGGAACAAAAATCAGACTGAGTAGGCTTTTCGTTAGCAATAATAAACGTGAGGAAACATTAAAGTAAGATTTTCACAGACACTTTACAGAGGAAGACCTACAAGCAATCAACAGATTGATGAAAAAATGTTCAACATCCCTCATTATAAGAGACATGCAAATCAAAGCTACCTTAAGATTTCATCTTACCCCAATTAGAATGTCTTTTATTAAGAATACAGGCAACAACAGGTGTTGGCGAGGATGTGGGGGAAAGGGCACACTCATACATTGCTGGTGGGATTGCAAGTTGGTGCAGCCACTCTGGAAAGCAGTGTGGAGATTCCTTAGAAAACTTGGAATGGATCCACCATTTGACCCAGCTATCCCACTCCTTGGCCTATACCCAAAGGACTTAAAATCAGATCACTACAGTGATGCAGCCACATCAATATTCATAGCTGCTCAATTCACAATAGCTAGATTATGGAACCAACCTAGATGCCCTTCAATAGATGAATGGATAAAGAAACTGTGGTATATATACACAATGGACTATTACTCAGCCATGAGGAAGAATAAAATTATGGCATTTGCAGGTAAATGGATGATGTTGGAGAAATAGCCAATCCCAAAAATCCAAAGGCCAAATGGTCTCTCTGATAAGTGAATGATGATACATAATGCAAGGTGGAAGGGTGGCAAGAATGGAGGAAGGATAGATAGCATAGAGGGAAGGGAGGGGTGGGGTCGGGTGGGGGGGTAAGAATAATAACAGAATGTGTGACAGACATCATTGCCCTGTGTACATGTATGAATGCACAGATGGTGTGACTCTACTTTGTGTACAACCAGAGAAACAATAGCTGTACTCCATTTGTGTTCAATGGATCAAAATTAAATAAATTAAAAAAAAAATAAAGTAAGATTTTCATTATATTAAGAGTAAAATAGTGTTATTCCCAGTTAAACTAAATCATTTGAATGTGATAACAGAGAAGAAAAGGAAAGAAGGAAGAAAGGAATAGAAATATGGAAGGGGCCACACACACTTCAGATAGAGCACTAATCTCCAGAATCTACAAAGTACTCAAAAATCTTTACACTAAGAACACGAATAACCCAATCAATAAATGGGCCAAGGAAATGAACAGACACTTTACAGAAGAAGATCTACAAGCAATCAAAAGATTTATGAAAAATTCTTATAACTATAATCTCTAGTTATAAGAGAAATGCAAATCAAAACCACCTTAAGATTTCATCTTACCCCAATTAGAATGTCTTTTATTAAGAA
>JAJEJO010002349.1:416894-480762 GCA_020662805.1 Glaucomys volans
ATGTGTGACAGACATCATTGCCCTGTGTACATGTATGAATGCACAGATGGTGTGACTCTACTTTGTGTACAACCAGAGTACAGAGAAGCTGTACTCCATTTGTGTACAATGAATCAAAATAAATAATTTTTTTAAAAAAGAAAAGAAAAACACAATGATTAAGAAATTTTCAGTAAAATGTTATTTTACTCTAAAGGTAAGATATTAACCATCTAGGAATTCTATAAAAAGTTTGATACACCGGGTGTGTTGGTGCACACCTGTAATCCCACCAGCTTGGGAGGCTGCAGCAGAAGGATCATGAGTTCAAAGCCAGCGTCAGCAAAAGTGAGGCCCTAAGCAACTCAGTGAGACCCTGCCTCCAAATAAAATACAAAATAGGGCTGGGGACATGACTCAGTGTTTGAGTGCCCCCGAGTTCAATCCCTGGTACCTGCTCCCAAAACAACAACAACAAAAAAACTGAAACAAAATAACAAAAAAGGGTTAGTGAGTCTGGAGTTCCTTACTGTTGGACTAAAGAAGCAAAAAACCTGAATAATTTGTTAGAAAAAAATTGAAAATATATAAGTTCAACTTCCATTTCTACAAATATGGCAGACTAGATAACTTCAAGATCCCTCACTACAAAATAGCTGTTAGTGCTAGATTAAATATTACCAACTTCTTTTTAAATTCATAGTTAAATTTCAAAAAAAGTAAAGGAAATCAGCAGTGGCAAAGAGTGTAGAGAAAATTAAAAGCCAGAAAAATAAACCCCAGGACTGATACCCTAGGAAATTGGGGAATGTCACTGGTAAAAAACAATTTAGAAGTTTGGGTTTAAAAGTTCAAGTAGAGGCAGGACTTGGCACAGAGTGTATGGTAATTATGGTGTTGAAACTGAGAAATCCTTCACAAAAATGGGCCTTGAATAACTACAATTTTAATAAAAGTGAGAAGGAGAAAAAGTTAAACAACTGGCACAAGATCATGGCGTAATCATAATTGACTGTATTGTCATGCTTTCTTTGGGGTGGAGGCAGAAGTTGCCTCTAAGAATGCATAATCATAGGCCTGCCTTTAAATAACAAGTTTTTGGTTTGAATTTACATTACCTAGTTGATTCAGAAATCATTGCTCAACACAGGCAGAATGATCCCAGGCTGGTAATAACTCTGAGGCTACTGACAAAAATTGAATGGAAAATCATTCTGGAGAAGAAAGACTTCAAACCAGAAAATGGAGAAATAAACAGAGAATCCAGAAGGCAGGAAGGGAGGAAAAGAAACAGCAACAACAAAAACAACAACAACAAAGAAAGAAAAACCCCAGTAAGAAGAAAATACAGACAAAAGCATTGACAATAAATACAAATATATGTGTAATCATATAATTTTAAATGGACCAAATCTGCCAATTACAAAAGTGCTTAGATTATGAGGGGGGAATGTTGAAAATAAAAGGGTTAAAAAGATCTTTTAGGCAAACACTAACAACAATAACAGCTACAAAAGGTTATAGTTGCTATATGAGTAGCAAACAAAAGATACAGTAAGGGGAAAATGGGTAAGGATTACGGAAAAGGAGGTACAACATAATGATAAACATTCCAACGTACCAGGTCAGGCACAGTGGTACACTCCTGTAATCCTAACTACTCAAGAGGCTAAGGCAGGAGGATCACAAGTTCAAGGCCAGCCTCAGCAACTTAGCAAGGCCCTGTCTCAAAATAAAAAGTAAAAGGGCTGGGGATGTAGCTCAAAGTTAGAATGCCCTCAGAAGAAGAGAAGAGAGAGAAGTCCCAAATATATCAGATGTGCCAGAAAGTTGTAACCACTTTAAATTTGCATAAACCAGCTAGCATTTTCAAAATATATAAATAGAAAGTGACAGAATTTCAAAAGGAAATAGATGATCTTCACAATGGGAAATAATCTCACTCAGTGATAGATTAAGCAAGAAATTAATGAGGGAATATATGATTAGAACAATAAGTGGTTTGATCAAATAGATATCAACTGTGCTGGGCGTGGTGGCGCACGCCTGTAATCCAAGCAACTTGGGAGGCTGAGTCAGGAGGATCGCGAGTTCAAAGCCAACCTCAGCAACTTAGCGAGGCCCTAAGCAACTCAGTGAGACCCTGTCTCTAAATAAAATACAAAATAGGGCTGGGGGTATGGCTCAGTGGCCGAGTGTCCCTGAGTTCAATCCCTGGTTCAAAAAAAAAACAAAAAACAAAAAAACAAATAGATATCAACTGTACACATAACATCAAAACTAGACATATGTTAAGAGGAGAGAATTGTATATGTCCGTATTATTTAACCAAGTATAATAGCATATAGAACAAGTATTAAATTGTGCATGGTTATTATCAACAAAATATTCAGGAAAGAGATATCTTTAGGGAAGGAGCAAAATATATAAAATAAGGGCATTCATTTTCTCTTAGAGAATACAGGATTTTCAATTATATTAGTATTATTTTATTAGTTATAAAATATCTTAAGCAATATGACAAATCATTAATATTTCTTAAAAATGGGTAATGAGTACATGAGTGTTCATTATATTTTTTATTTGAAATAGTTCATAGTTTTTAAAAATTAAAACTGACAAAAAGTTAATATCCCACAAAGTGATGAATGAAAGAGAAACATTTCCATTAAACACGAACCAGAAATATTATGGCAAATACTACTTGCTGGTATATTTGTGAGGGTTCTCCAGAGAACAGAACTAATAGAATGTGTGCATAGAGAAAGAGATCTATTTTAAGGAGCTGGCTCATGCAATTATATAGAGGCTGGAAATTCCAAAATCCACAGGATGGGCCAGCAGGTTGGACATTCAGAGAGTAGTTGATAGTGCTGCAGTGTTTGGACTGCAAGGTTGCAGTGAGTAACGTTGAAGGATGAAGTAGCATCTCCCTCCTGTACAAACAGCAGGCTTGCTTACTATGTACTATAGAAGTGATGGATTTTGTAAACTCAGTACTCCTTGGAGCTAACAATACCTCTCCATGTAAAGCATCTATCAGGATCCATATCACATTTCCCTATGGGACTCAGGGGTAAGGGAAACTGACACAAATTGCTAGTGCTCATACTGCTTGCAGTGCTGTATGTAATAAAGTCCTTTGTCTTTGACTTTGAACCAGAAGTATTGTGCCTTCTGTTGGCATCTATGAAAACATGGTGGTGAAATGGGGTATCTTTTAAGAAGGGAAAAATCAAATTCAAGAGGCATACACAAATTGTGATTTGCATTGACTTTATTGGCAAACAAAAGACATTGTGCTAATTTCCATCCACAGGAAAATCATTTAATAAAATGATGTGTGAATATCATAAAATATTGTACCACTATCAAAGAAGAATGCATTATATGCATCTATATGTATTAGAGAGATAAGTATATATGTATATGGATATATATGTGTATGTATTTATAATTATATATATTACATGTATATATATGTGTGTGTGTATATATATATATATTTGAGTGAACATAGATAAAAGTTTGGCAGGAAATTTGATTGAGTTGGAAAAATTTTAATAATTTAATAATTTAATAATTTTTTAATTTATAATAATAATATAATTGATAATAATTTCTAAAATTAATCCTTATTAAATTTAATAATTTAATAATTTTTAATAATTGAAAATTTTTCAATATGTAGGCTGACTTTTCTTTTCAACAAGTGATTTTAGTAATTCAGGAAAAATCCTGTATCTGCCTGAATATACAGTAACTCTAAGCTACCAGCATAAAATTAAGGCCCTTTATTTTGAACAAGGAAAAGTAGTATAAGAACTCATGGTATAAATTCTGTGAGAATCATTCTTCTATATTTTTTAAGTTTGTTTTTGTTTTTGGTACTGGGAATTTATTCTATATTCTTCTATACCACTTCCCACTCCAAGCTACAATTTGGGAAGAAAAGTGTCATCTATCTGGTTAATTATGTTATCTACTATTGCACATTCTTATGAGACAGGCATAGCCAGGCACAGTGGCACATGCCTGTAATCCTAGTGGTTTGGGAGGCTGAGGCAGCCTCTGAACATTCACAAGTTCAAAGCCAGTCTCATCAACTCAGCAAGGCCCTAAGCAAATTAGTGAGACCGTGTATCTAAATAAAAAATATAAAAAGGGCTGGGGATATACCAGCGACTCTGGATTCAAAATTAATTTAAAAAATTAATTTAAAAAATAAGGAAGGCATGGTATTATGTCTTGATAGAGTGTCTAAAAAGTCACATTCAGGATGATGGAATTTCCATTTTGTTAAAGATGAATACGTGTGCAAACACAGGGCTATTGCATCAGTAGTCTTGATTAAATTAGAGAGAATTAAGGTGCCATGTTTACATTTTCATAGTTGCTTTATTTAAAAATCAGTTTCATAAGTCATTTCATTAAGAAATATTCTGACCAAATGATCTTGCAAAGGAAAGATAACAGCCTCAAGTCTACAATATAAAAGCAAAGAGAAAATGAGTAGTACCTCTAAAAGGTGTGTTAGTTCTCAGGGAGCACTCTAATGATATTCATACTAGAAAGTTCATGTACAGTCTGCAGGGCACTGAAATGGTCAGCTGGCCAGTTGTACACCATCTAAACTGGTTTTCCCACAAACAGCTGCATGACTTTCATGTAGATTTTTCATCCAGCATGAAGCAGTAATAAATGCCTGAAGGAAGAGTGATTATGTCTCTCCTCTCCACAAAAATCCCCATCCAATTGTTTTCTTTATCCCTTCCATCCAAGTACCCACTGCCATCCAAGATGTAGCATATCTCCTTGTCTAAATGTAAATGTTCCTCATAAAACATCTGGATTGTTATAACGTGGAAGTTTATCTTTACATATGGTTACTATGTCCTTCCAGGGATAATTTCTCTCTCTCTTCAGATCATTTCCAATTCTAGATTATTTTTGTATTTGTCAGTATGCAACTTCCAGCATATCATCCTAAACCTGTCCAACTGCTCCAAGGCCATCAGGTGCCTGGCTCAATGTGTGGAGCCACTGCAGGTTGTGGACAGACTGGTCCACATAGGAGGCTGTAGGAAGAGAGGGCAGGCCTGGTCAGAAGTCTTTATATAGTTACTGCCTCAGTAGAAGGTTACTGAAAGGGAGGGCACTCTGAACCAAGTCCTTGAGCTCTCCAGAGTTGGCAAAAGACTAGTTTGGTTTTTTAAAATAAACACATATTATTTTTAAATTTAAAATGTAATGAACTCCTAGAACTCTGTTTGAATTAATAAATGACTTCAGCAAGATAGAAGGGTATACAATCAATATACAAAAATCAATTGTATTTTTATACACTTGCAATGAACCATCTAAAATTATATTGGGAAAACTCCATTTTCAACAGCATCAAAAAGACTAAAATGCTTAGGAATAAGCTTAACCACATAGGTGAAAGACATGCTGAAAACTACAAAACAATGATGAAATCACAGATCTAAATAAACTGGAATGAGAGCACATGCTTATATGACCATAAGATTTAATATTGTTTAGATCTCAGTAATCTCTAAATTAATATATAGATTCAATGTAATTACTGTTAGAACCCCATATGACTTCTTTGTAGAAATTGACAAGCCAATGGTAAAATTCATATATAAATTTAAAGGACACACAATGGCCAAAACAATCTTTAAAAAAGAAGAAAGAGGACTCACACTTTTCCATTTCAAAACTTACTGTGAAGCAATAGAAATCAAGATAGTGTGGTAACTGGTATAAGGATAGTATATAGATCAATGCAATAAAATTGAGAGTTCAGAAAAGGATTCATATGTATACTGTCAATAGATTTTTGACAAGGTCTTCAGACCATTCAACAGTGAAAGAATAGCCTCTTTGATAAATGTTTCTGGACAAGTGGACATCCAAGTGCAAAAGAAACTAAACTCCCTACATCATACCATATGCAAAACTTAACTGAAAATGATCCAATGACATAAATATAAGAACTATAACCATAAAACTCTTAGAAAAAAATATAGAGATAAATCTTGAGGATCTTGGATTTGGCAGTAAATTCTTGGATGTGATATCAAAAAACAAACCACAAAACAAAAATATAAATTAGACCTCATCAAAATGAAAAACATTTGTGCTTTAAAATATAAAGAAAGTGAAAGTACAGCCCACAGTATGGAAGAAAATATTTGCAAATCACATATCTGATAAGGACTTGAATCTGGAACTTATGAATAACTTACAACTCAATAATAAAAATATAAATCGCCCAAATGAAAAATGGTTTAAGGCTCTAAACAGACATTTCTGTAAAGAAGACATGTAAGTAGCCAATAAATACATGAAAAGGTATCATTAGTCATTAGGGAAATATGAATCAAAACTCCAGAGAGATACCTCTTTCAACCACTAGATGCCTATTATAAAAATAACGTAAAATGGGATGTGGAGAAACTGAAGCTTTCATATACTGCTGGTGAAAATGTAAAGTGGTGCAGCTACTCTGGAAAATAATCCAGCAGTTCTTCAAAAATTTAAACATGGATTTATCATTTGACTCAGCATTTCAACTCTTAGGAATATAACCAAGAGAAATTAAAACACATGACCACCCAAAACTTGTAAATGAATGTTTATAACAGCAGTATTCATAACAGCCTAAAAGGTGGAAATAAGTAAGAAATTCAACAACTGATGAATGATTAAACAAAATGTTTTACCTATACAATGGAAGGTTATACAGCCATAAAAAGGAATGAATTCTGGGTTTATCCTATGACATGGATGAACCTTGAAAATATGATAACTGAAAGAAGTCAGATATAAATGCCACATTTTATGATTCTGTTTATATGAGATGTCCAGACTACGTAATTTATAGACACAGAATATAGACTACTGATTGCCTAGGGCTTGAAGGAAATGAAAGGAAGGGGAGGTAAGAATGATAGCTAGCAGGACATCGTGATGCAGGCCTGTAATCCCAGCAACTCAGGAAGTTGAGGCAAGAGGATCACAAGTTCAAGCCAACCTCAGCAACTTAGGCCCTCAGCAACTTAGCAAGACTCTGTCTCAAATAATAAAAAGTAAAAAGGACTGGAGATTTAGTTCAGTATTATAGCACCCCTGGGTTCAATCCCCAGTAAGGAGGAGGAAGAGAAGAAGGAAAAGGAGGGAGAGGGGGAGGAGGATGAAGAACAAGAAGAACAAGGAGGAGGAGGAGGAGGAGGAGGAAGACTGACAACAAAATAGCTAAAGTTATCTAGAGCTAAATCCTATTTATAGGATTTCTATCTGGGGTTATGAAAATATTTTAAATTTGATTGTGTTGATGGTTGCAGAAATCTGTAAATATACTGTACATCATTGAATTGTACCCTATAAATGTGTGAGTCATATAATATCTGAATTATATCATGGTGAATTTGTTACCAAAAAATACAACGAAGGAAAAATATCATTTCTTCCTATCATTTTACACTTACTTCACACTATGATGAAGGTAGTGTGAAACAGAAATTTCTGCTTCTTAAAAGAAGAAGTAAAAATGAAGGAAGGAAGGAAAGAAGGAAAGAAGGAAGGAAGGAAGGAAGGAAGGAAGGAAGGAAGGGAGGAAGGGAGGAAGGGAGCAAGGGAGGAAGGGAGGAAGGGAGGAAGGGAGCAAGGGAGGAAGGGAGGAAGGGAGGGAAGATAAGGGTTGGAGAAAGAGGTAAAGTCAGCTCTACCAAATTTATACATGCCTCTAAATGAGCAGGAACCCAAATCAGGCTATTTCCAATTTTCTATGTGGTAGTGAATAAACTGGCCACAGGTTATAACAGATTCGAATGTCTTGTATTTTTTTACACTTTGCTGCCTATCTCCCAGCTGAAATAATATTTGGCACTCCTACCAATATGCTTGGCAAGTAGCTCTTCCTCAGGACAAAGAATAGTCCTTCTAGTTAAACAAAAGTGTCAATGGGCAAAAAGAAAGAAAGCCACCTGGCTTTGTCTTTCTTGTTGACAAATATGAATTATCTTCTTTTCTTCCTTTTAAGGAAAGGGTTTAAATATTGTTCCTTCAATCTTAACAGTTTCCAAAGATAGCAGATTCTCGTAGTTCATTTACAGAACAATAAAACCTTAATATTAAAAGAAAAAAAAAGAAAGAACTAGCATACCTAAGATTTTTCCCTACCACCCAAAATATAGTTTATCAGAGTAAGTTCATCAGAAAAATCTCAGGGCATGTAAGGATAATGAAAGAATAATTTAAAAATTGACTTACAGAAATCAAAAGCATACTGTTATGACAGTTCATATATTCCATGACAGACATCTGCCTTAACATGGCCCTTTCATTAATCAATGGTGAATTCAAAATTTCCCTTCCTTTGAAGTGTCCCCTTTGAAAAGAAATAGAGGAAAAAGTTCACATCCAGAAGTTGCCACCTAATCTGTTGCAATCAGTTACAGATAAATAACATTTTTATATTTTTATTTTATTTTAATTGACCCAATAAATAAAATCCACTCTTTGAAAAGTGAGTGAAGTCTAGGAATTCAACTTCAGAATATATTTAAAATATTCCCATCTGTCAAATAGAAAAGATTAATTCTTAGAATACTTAATGTCAAGATTAAACAAAAGAACATGGTTAATGGTAGAGCATTAATCAAAGCAAATTAATTTAGAAGGGATGAAAATTTGGCCCCATTTGACAAGTCCCTGATGTTTCTAGAGCTTGTAGGTAACCTAGCACCTGTCAAACTAGGAACCTTTGGCCCTGAGGCTGAAAGATGAGGTATGTTCATGACACCAGAAAATAAGCATCTTTCTAGAGCCTCAAATGTACGTCAAAATTTGGGGGAAAGCATTACTTTACACAAGTGTATCCATACTTGCTTGCAGTACAATGTAAATGTTCACATGGAATTTTAACCATAAAACAATAGACTTCAGAGAAATGCTAGACTATGCTTGAGAGTCATTAAGAGTGCAAGGGTGATAGGCAGCTTCTATCTTGACCCCTATGATCTGCACCTCTTAGTGTTCATACACTAGTGTAATTCCTTCCCTTGGAGTGGGGGCTGGATTTATCAATTCTCTTCTAACAAATAAAGTAAGCCAGAAGTGATGGGAAGTCATTTTTAAGATTAAGTTACAAAAGACTGTGGCTTGCATCTTAGGCTACCTCTTGAGGTGTATGCTCTAAGGGAAGCTAGCTGCCATGTTGTGAGTTGTGCTGTGTGGGGGCTGACATGGCAAGGATCTGATGTCTCCATCAGTAAGGACCTGAGGCCTGCCAACAGCCACCTGAGTGAACTTGGAAATGTACCTTCTCCCAACTGAGCCTTGAAATGATGGCAACCTCAGGACACAAATTGTTGGTAGCCTTAAAAGTGATACTGAGCCAAGACACCCAGGTATAGAAACTAAGATAATAAATGCCTATAGTTAGAAACCTCTGAAGTTTTTAGTAATTTGTTAAGCATGAGTAGATAACTGATGTAACATGAAAAATAAATATTTCTACCAAATTATCTATAAACCAGACTATGAAGATCCATTGCTGGTAAAGTTGAACCCACACAGAGAGAGAGAAAGAGAAGTAGGACACATTGCTACTTTCTGAACAGCTGTAATTCTTCAGAAATAGAAAAAGAAGGAGGAGTTTGGCTCAGTTCCTCTCTTCCAATTTTCGGGGGTAATTACCAGTCATTTATGAGCTCTTTGTTGACTGAACTTAGAAATATCCAATATTATCCTTATCCAATGATAATATTAATTTCCTCACATTTTCAAGGACTGACCAATCACATTACAGGGAGCAACCTGAAAAAACTAGCAATATACTTTATACTTAGCCTCCATCCCTTTAAACTGAGGAGATACAGAACTCAGCCTCAGTTTCCTTACTCTTGTAATGAAAACACTCTTCAGTTTTGAAGCTTTATATTGTACAAAGCCATTTATGTGATGTCATATAATGTGCTCAGAGTTAAGCACTTTGGAATACAACATACACAAATCCTACCCTCCCAAAAAAGGTGTGTTAACCCATATTTAGATAGGTGTTAAAATTTCACTACATTGTAATAACTAGGTTCTTCTTTTCTAAGCCTGGTATGATGAAAAATACCACATTTTAAAAGTATTTTCAAAATATATGTTTCAAATATTGTTTTTCAAAATATGTTTTCTACCTTCATGAATGTAATTAAAGTATTAGTATACATTATAGCCTATAGTCATGCAAAACACTAATGTAATTTGTCCATAGACAACTACATTATAGAGAATTATAAGTATTGGCTTTCAGTTTTTGATAAGACATGTAATGATTTCTTTTGTATGCCTTAAGCTTTTGGTGCCATGGTTAGATAAACTATAGAAATCTAATTCCCCTCAAGCTTCAGTTAGGACCTTAAAGTTGTAAGTGGGAGAAATTTTGAACTTTTTACTTGACAGAATTATGCTGAAATCAGCAGATGAATGGATTAAAAAATTATGGTATATGAACACGAAGGAACATTATTCAACCTTAAAAAAAGAAATCTTGCCATTTGCAATAACTTGGATGAACCAGAGGCATTATGCTAAGTGAAATAAACCAGAGAGAGAAAGAAAAATCAACATGATCTCATATTTGGAATCTAAAAATGTTCAACTCATAGAAATAGAAAATAGAATGGGTTTGGGCCTAAGTGGAAGTTAGGGAGTGGGATTGGGAATGAAAATACAGATTTTCATCAAAGGACACAAAATTCCAGTTTGATAGGATGAATAAACTCCAGATATCTATTGTTCAGCATGGTGACTGTGGTTAATGATAATGTACTGTATTCTTGAAAATTACTAAGAGTATATTTCAAATGTTCTTGCCACAAAAATGATAAGTATGTGATGGATATGTGATTTAGTTTGATTTAATTGTTCCACAATGTATACATAATGAGAATATCACATTGTACCCCAAAGTATATACAATAAATTAAGAATATTTTGAAAAGACTTATGCTGAGCCAAATTATTATAAATTCTGTTACAAATGACTATTAGCAGAAATGCTCTGAAAGTGACACAAACTGATTGTTTCATCCACTATCTTCCTTAATATGTCAGCGTATAAAAATGAGAAAAATGAGGGGTACCACCTAATATAGAGTTTGAATTCAAGTAGCAGCAAATGAGGAGGCAGGGAATATAGTCCATGTTTAGTGGACATGATATGGTTTGCTTAACAGAACAATGACTAATGTATGTTCAACAAGCTTTTTCACTCTAACTAGAGTTCTGGAATACATGACAATGCGTTATAACTCATGGACGTGCCCAGCCACATAAACTATGTAATTTGCCACATGCTTCCGTTCCCTTTACACAATCCTTTACAAACTCATCTCTGATGGGAGCAGAACAGTGACCTTTATCCTTTTGTTTTATACAAGTTTGGTGCTCTTAATCAGCATTGCTGTTTCACTCTCTCACTCACTTTGACATGCATTCAAGTTAAGGGGGTGATTTTTCCATTATTAAGAATTATATATAAACTGATTTTTTTTGTAGTGCAGATACTCTTAGTGAATTATGCATGGGTCTGCCAAGGAAGTTATAATTCTGTCATTCCAAATACATTGTTCATCCAGGAGACCTGGACTGATTTAAAAGTATGCTGTGATTGTAAACCACTTTGGGATCTTTTGGGATGAAGCACAATGTATAATAATGTTATATCATAGGAGAACAGGTAGGAACAAGAATGACAGAACATATGAGGTGTTAATCATTTAATATTATTTCTAAATTATTCAAAGTGATTCCCAAGACAAATGTTATCTTCAGTTTGACATCAAATCCATGTAGACTTGACAGGTAGAAAGCACAGTGCTGGCTATATTTTCCCTGGCTTTTTTCTTCAGATTCATAAGTCAATAATAAGTTGGCTTGCCTCCTTACAAAAGACAGAGCTACATCAATAGATATCATCCATCAAATAAAACTTAGATTGTACCCCAGGGAAACTGATTTTCCCCAGATATTCTCAAAATCCCCACAGTGGTCAACATACTGTTCTACCCTCTCCATCTTTCGCATGGACAGAAATTGCTTTCATTCTTGAATTCAAGAGAGATTTGGCTTTTTCTAAGGCAGCCCTCTGGGACATTCTGAAAGCTTTCTCAAGATTGTATCATTTATTTGTCTGTCACAAAGAAATGCAAGCAAAAAGCCAAGCTCCAAGTAAAGCTGGACATTACATAGCAAGTCCCCCTCCCCCTATGCTCAGGTCAGGGTCTGGCTGTTTCCTTCTCAACCACAGAATAAGTCATTGTTACCCTTTGGTAGAGGAAAGCAAACAGGAAAAACAAAGTAACCCTTTTACGGAAGAGAAAAGAAAGATCAGTGAAACTCAATAGACAGTCGTCAGTTAGAGAACAGCTTTTATCTTTCCTTTCAGGAACGTATATGGAAGTGCTCATCTTTTCCTTCGATGAAGTCAAGGAAAATTTTTCTTCACATTGCTAATGAGAATTCTGAAGACATTTCCAAATGAACATTGACATCGTCTTTATGATTAAAGGAAATATGTATAAATGAAAATTGGGATGACTGCAGCAAAAAATCATTAAAACAGAATTTAGCCTTTCAGATTAGAGGGTATCTCATATTCATGCATTAAAGGTCGTATTTTTAATGTCCTGTCTATTGTAAAAACTACTGACTTCTGTGAAAACGTTTATTTCAAAGAGTTGGTAAGGCTTCAAAGAACCTATCACCCAGTACAACATAGGCAATCTACTGGATAGCTCAGTGAATTCAGGACATAAGATCTTAGTGTTTTGAGAATCCACTAAATGATGTTATGCTGAAAATGTGTATAAATCTGTATCTCTTTGCAAACTAATATATACTGATGGCATGTCTATACATCTGAATTATATTTGAGACATTCATATAATTCTATCTCTTTCTCCAATTGCTATATTTCCAGGAGAGTTCCATTTATTTCTCGATTTATTTTCCTTTTCAAAGACTGCTCTCATGCTCTTCTTCCTGAAGGTTTTGCATGTTACATAGACCGATCTCTTTATAAGTATGTGTTTCTTGATATATGAGAATGTTTTAAGGAAAGGGAAAATTTTATTTTACTTTCCATTCTTATCGCTTCTGCTCTACTGTTGCACCCTGTGGTTAACACTATCATTCTGTATTCTAATTGACCATTTGATTAGAGAGAGAGATGGTGCTATTATGATAAGATTTGAACATTTAGATTGAGCTGTTCCAGAATGTCTGCCTTATGAGTCAATAAATGCAAACAAGTTTGAATGGCTTATTTCTCCCTTCCAACCCAAAGACTGCTTATAAATTTGATAATCATATCTAGAAGAATGGTATTGGAAAGTAATATACCCCCAAAGTGGAACTAGTTGATTACAATTGGAATGTGGGACACCAAAGATTCTTTTGCCTCCAGCTGGAAAATTAGTAAACTCTATTGTGGGGTAACTTAGTGAATCATGCCTTTTGCATCTTAGGGCTCAAACTTGGGGACCACCAAAGTTTAGGAACATGATATAAACACTTCAGCATATTGGATTTCATTGGCCACAGCTTTTAACCTAAATATCTATTGGGAGGATGAAAGCTGTGGTCCAAGCTGGTATATCTGAAAACAGAAAAGGAAGAAAATAGACATACTTTCTGCTTATGGCCAGCAATACAAAATGGCTGACAGAAAAATCATTGATTTTCTTAGACTGGAAGTGTTGTACACTGTGCTCCAAGGTAAATTAAGTTTTAGCAAACTTTAGGGAACAGGATATACAGCAGACAATAAGACTAGTACTTATCCCCTACCTCTATATACCAAGGACTTTATCTTGTGTGACAAAGGGCACACTTACCTACATTAAAGAACCATCCATTGGGATTCTTCTGCCTTAGACAAGGGACAGATTGACTTTATTGCCCATGTACCCTCATTTATTTTTGTTTGGATTGTCCCAAGAAAGAGCAAGACAAATACCATTTAAATGGGTCAATGGCCAAATCTCCTGGATCCATTGCTTCAAGACAGAAACCCTGAGGCACAGATTCAAGGACCATGACGCAGAGGGATATGTGTCATTGGTTACAAGCCCATGAAGCTGACCAGTTGCAAATTGGCAAAAGGCCGATGAAGGTTTTAAAAGAAGGTTTTAAAAGGATTGGATTGATAGTCTGCCTGGAAATAAGCCATAACAGTGGACAGCAGTGCCAAGGGACAGGAAGACAGTCTGATAGCATTGGTGGAACTCATTGAATTTACCAATTAATTGAATCAACACATTCCTTTTTGTTAGTCTGTTTGATGTAGGTTTCCCTCACTTCTAACTAAGAATCCTAACTAACACAGGCTGAAGGGAATGGGAAGGAAATTCAACTGTATTGAGAACTTATTATATGTCAAAAATGGTGTGAGGTACTATCCTCTATTCTCTTTAATGTTCACAATGTCCTTGTGATACAACAGGGACAGATAACATGTACTATGAGGTATATAAGATCGTCATCCTTCATTTTGTTTAAAGGAATTGAGGTTCGGAGACATAAATACACAGTAAATGTCCATGGTCACACTGGTAGTAAGTGGTAGATTCAGGAATCAACCAAAGTCTGTTTGATATTTAAAATCCAGACTATTTCAACTATACCATACTCCTCAATTAAAATGGGGATAATAATAATGCTTCCCTCATACAATTATTATAAACACTTAGAATATTATCTGGCACACTATAAGTGCTAAATAGTTAAACAAAAGGCTAAAATACAGTAGGCATACAGTAAATGAAGGGGTTCCTCCTTGACATGAGAATTTAATATAATCTGTGAATGGCATGCTATTTGATCCCACCAAATCTTATGTCTAATGGTCTCCATTATTTAAAATCTGTAATCAGAAGATGGTTATATTCACTTAGTAGCTTAAAAAAGATTAATTATAATTACTATAAACTTTTAAAATATAAAAGCTAGCTATAGTAGTTTTAGTTGTCCTTTTTTCAGGAAGGCTAAATATTTGAAATATGCTCCAAAAAAGCATTATTTGGGCATTATTATATTTTAGGGTCCCAAGCAGGGAATTTTTAGCATGTACATTATAAACTAAGAATCATTCAATGTTTGGTTTTTTTAACGAGATTTCTCTATGTATAATACTATGCACATGACTTGAACTTACTAATATGTCAACTAGAAGCTACTTGAAAAATTAGGTAACATCAACTTTGCTTTACAAAGTTTCAATCTATAAAATAAAATATTAATAATGAGTTAATTATCATCTCAGTGTACCATCATTCCTATTTTAAAATGATATTCAAAAGATTAAATGCCCAGGAATTTAATCACCATTTGCATACACTAGTTTTGCAAATAAGTAAGTCTCTTTATCAATGCAAAATTACAAAATGAAAGATAACCTTGATAGTATAATACAGATACAGAAATAATTTTCCTACAAAAAGCTAATGACCACCCCCAATTGTTTAAGGGCTTTTCATATTCATAGTTTATTTTAACAAATTGTCTCACATTCTGATTTCCTACAAAAAGAGGAAATACACTATGTGTAATTTTGTGTGGGCCTTTGATTTTCTACACATGGAGGATTGGTTTTAAATAATTATCTTGAGTCCATGCCTCTGCTGTCTTTCCCTCCTGAACTTACAGGTGCTTGCTCACCACCACTAAGTCTCTTAGACACAAAGCAGTGACTGATATCCAGTGTCCTGTCCAAATTACTTAAAATTGCATAGAAAAGAAACTACCAGGGTGTCACAGCAATTATTTCCTTCTTTAAGCCACTGTGGAATGGAATGGATGGACAGCATAAACTCAGGCATCTCTATGCTCTTCGGTTCCCAAAGCAAGACTTTATGATAATCAATCCTCTACATGTAAAGAAAAGAAGCAAGAACAAATTTTTAACAAGTCAGAAACACAACATTCTTTCAACTCAGAAAATAAATAACATAATGATGTAAAAACTTTATGACTTACCAATGGATTATACTTTGCTCTAGTACTTCTTTCTGCACAGAAAAACCTTGAGCAAAATTCTTTATTTGTTTATTTTTTTTGTGCTGGGGATTGAACTCAGGACCTGTGCATGCTAAGGCATACACACTACCACTGTGCTACACCCCAGCCCCTATGCAGAATTAAATACTTTAATTTTGTAAACATAGTTATTCCTTGGTTGAACATGTTGCAGATCACATTTTAGCCTGTCTTCAAATTTATCACTTAACCCTAGAAATACATTTAATCAAAAATTGTTACAAATTCAAAGTATTACTATCTAAAGATTATTAACATTTTCATATTGTCATTTTATTCTTTATCACAGCATTAACACAACGTTCCATACTACTTCTTCAAAAACAAAACATGTATGCTACCATTCAAACCAAATAATGTCTACACATCAAAAGAAATGTGTTTTCTGATCTTTCAATCTTTTAAAATACTCAGAGAACTTGCTGAAGAGGAAGGGAAGCAAACTAGATCAAAGAGTTCACATTTTTTTAAAGCTACATGTTCCTATTTCTTGACAGATAAAGAGACAATAAATAAAATCTGCATCCTGTGATCAATAGAAATGTAGAGGCTTGGGTTTTACTATTTTGCTCTTGCTTGCCTTTAAAAAATAAATAGAACTTGCCTATGACTTCATTATATGCAGCACTTCAAGGTAAGCACAACAGAATTTAGTTTCCTGGTACGAGGCAATGGCATGTTCTTGGTAAGTAAAAGATGACACTGAATTCAAGAATATATTCCTTTATAGGAATTCAATTACATCTTCTCTGATATTTTCCTCAATCAAATCCAATGCTATACCTTGAGTTAAACTCTCACATTCTCCCTTGGCACAAAGGTACAAAAAGGTTTCATTACTTTACTCTTTGATTTTCCTCTTCAACTGGGTTAAAATGCAACTCAGGTTTTTTAACAGAAAAAGCTATATATAAAGACAATTGCTAGAATACCCAAACATTGCCAAGTCTTCCAGCCTTTCAAAGCTACCCTATCATTTAATATCCAACTATAAAATAATACAAACTCCTGTGGCTCATACAATGAGAAGTCCAGCATTCTTCCTAAAATCAGAGGATTCCTGGAGGCAGGATAAGCTGAAGAGGTGAAATCTCACCCCAAAATATGTGCCCCACTGACCCTCAAGCCTCTTAAATTCTCATCGTATGTCTTAAAGCTGCAACCTTTCAACTCCACACTTTTGAAGCCCTTCCACGCCGCCCCCCCCGCCACATCACATATGTAGCACTCTTCCTCCTTGGTGCTCCCAAAGTGTTACTAACACATGCAATGTAGAGGTCAGGGAAGGCATGCTGCATCAAACCAAGCCAAAATGAGATGTGGCATTTCAAAAACCCGACACAAATGTCAAACAAGAAGCCCAAAAATGGCAATGAAGACAGAGGTGCAGCTCAGAAAATATAGAGAGATGATCCCTGCCTTCAAGGAATATATATATATTGAGGTATTTTGAAACCTACCTGAGCACAGTTGAAACTCAAACTGGAGTGTGTGTTATATACTTAATGTCTTTTCAGGATTCTGTGTTTTTAAAATAAACCCAATGATCAGAGATCCGTCAAAGTAAATAGGAACCTAAAGAGTAACAGGTAACCAGTGTTATGTTTCATAATTGGCCAAGTGATTGAAGTCCTGTCTTCTGTGAATAACTGGACAGAAAGTGGCCAGGGACTAATAATGCTTTCAGAAGGTCTGACAGAATGGAGTTAATTGTATGTTCCCATCTTCTAGCAGGTTGTTTGACCAGCTCAGTATACCTCTATGATAATAGTCTAATTCCTGATCAAACTGAATTTACTTGCTAGGAATCCATTTCCCAATGAACTGTTACTCTTTCATCTTCCTGATTTTATTCTTTATTCCTTAGAGTCAAAGAAGTACTTGCTATAAGGGTAAAATTTTCAGAAATATCCAGTGAGCAAAGAATTCAAATAACTGCCTGTAAATAGAAAAGGTGTTAGAGAAAGGACATCTTATCATTGGACAGTAGAAATATGTAATCAGAGTTGGGAATATAGATATAGAAATAGACAAGACTGTCAAAAAAGAATCTTCCAGGCACTCTTGTAATCTACTTAGACATTTCAGTGTTTGACCTTGAAGCAACTTCTGGCAAGTTGGCTGGCATAATTTCCTAGAATATCATAGTGGATAAATCCATTAGCCTGGTGACCCTTACTAGGCATTTTCAAAGAAATTTACAGCTGGTAGTGATAAGGTTGTGAACACTAAAAGCTGCCTGGCTGATGAAAATCCTATGTGGAAAAAAAAATCAAGGCAGATTTCACAGAGCAGTTCTACCAAACACGCTGACACACCCATTCTGTTAAAATACAACCTTCTTAAAATATACATGAAGTTCTAAGATATCATGGCATTACAACCTCTGTTCCATCTTTGAAATTATTTTTCCAACCAAAATGTTTTGAGACTTACTATGTGTGAGGCATTATGCTCTATGTATGAGGAACACAAAGATAAATTAGAGTCCCTCTTTCTCTCTTTGTTATGGTTTGAATTTGAGGTGTCTCCCAAAAGCTCCTGTGTTAATGCAGGAATGTTGAGAAGTGAAATGATTAGATTGTGAAAGCTGTAGCCTAATAAGTCCATCTTAGTCTGAACACACTGGTAAATGTAGGCAGGTGGGGCACAGCTAGGGGAAGTGGGTCACTGGGGGTATGCCCTGGAAAGGAGCATCTTCCCTGTGGTCCCTTCCCTTTGCTCTCTCTACTTTCCAAGTGCTGTGAGGTGAGCAGCACTCTTCCACCAGTCCTTCTTCCATAATGTTCTGCCTCACCTTGGACCCAGAAAAATGGAATTGGTTGTCTATAGCCTGAGATGTCTGAAAACATGAGAAGAAATAAATTTTTCCTTTTCTAAGTTGTTCTTGTCAGGTCTTTTGGTCACAACTAAGAAAAGCTGACTAACACACCCTTACAACAGAGATAAGACAATTAAACAAATAACTAAAGCAGAGGAAGTAAGTGCTAAATTGAGATACGATCCCCTGTTGGGAGAGCTCAAGGAGAGAAGTGATTGATTCTAATCAACAAGGATTAGGGGAGGCTTAATGGAGGTGACAATTGACTCACAATAACCAAAGTAAGTTACACGCTTTGTGGAATCAAACAAGAATCCACATTCTTTAGCTGGATTTAATTCGCAATGGGAAACCTGTCCTAGAGATTATCCATCCTACAATGGGAGAAATGTTAATGAGACAAAAAAGCTTTCAGCCTTGTCATCACAAATCATATCTCCTAAAATGCTACCAGCAAATAATATCTGTTCCCATGAGAATTGTTACATGCTACAAAAGTATAAAATATTAAATACAACAAGAACAACATCAGGACTCTTGGTGATAGAAAAATAACATTTTGAACACTTGCCTAGAGGAGCAGGAAGACATAAATATTCTATCATTAAAAAGATACAACAGGAGGAGTTTGCTTGGCTCAACATGATTGAGATGTACTTTTCTCCAACTACTACCAATTACTTTGCTCTTATTCCATAATTATCTCACAATCTTTTGATTACCAATGTTTATCAAAGACCCTAATCCCAAAAAGGAAAGCATATTTAGGATAACAATAATCCATAAGCTCCTTGAGGGCAGGGCCTACATGACCAAAATTAGCATAGATTAAAATTGCAAATTTATAAAGGGGTCAAAATCACAGTCCTAAGTACCAGCAAAGTAGAACTGGTTCTTAATTGTCATCTCTTAGGCATCCTATCACTTTCAAATTTGCCTTTTGTATCATACTTTCCTAAATAAAGGAAAATCAGTAGAAAACTATGGAGGAATCCACACAAAGTGATCTGAGAGGGGCCTAGGTTCTCGATTTGACCATGATTATTTGATATCAGAGTGAAGTAGAAGGTCATATGGTCAAGAACTTATTTCAAATTATAAATAAATCATATCAGTGGTGTTTTAATAATAAATATAATGAGATAGTGTAGAATATTTTTAAAGTACATGTCAAAACTGGAGCACAAATTAAGGGAAAAAATCTAATGAGTATATGGACTCAATTAAAATTATTTTCAAGTCTTTTGTGGTCTAAATATTTAGAAATAGTTCTTGCTTAGCAACATTTTAACTAATTTACACATTTGGGAACTATTTATTAAACACCTACTTGATAGTAGGCATTGAGTATACAGTGGTGACCAAGGCAGGCACAATCTTTGTGAAACCAGGACCAATTTATCTATTAGGCATTATAGATACAGTGACTAGCACCCATAAAATGTTTTAATTTCTTTTAAAATGGGAAGAAAATGTTGGAAATGAACGCAGAACAATTGTATTAGTCTCTATAGCAATGCAGTCATAAAACATTTTTAATATTTTTTGTGAAGAAAGGGGCCCATGATGACAAAAGTGGCGCTAGGGCTCAGAAAAGTTATAGCATAGTCCTGCGAGAAGTGTATACTCTACAAGGAGAGAATGGCTGTTATAGTCTGAATACATTCCCCCCAAATTTATATGTTGAAAATTAATCATCAACATGATAGTATTAAGAAGTGGATCCTTTAGGCGGTGATTAAGTTTAGAGGGCAGAACTCTCATGAATGGGATTAGCGACCTTATAAATCAGCTAAAAGGAACTATGCTTGTCTCATACCAACACAAATGTGATTTTTTTTTTTGCATTCAAACAAACTCAAAGCAAAAAAAAAAGAGGTGTGTCAGAAGGGGCAGGATTGATTTATTTTCCTATGTAAGCTTAGTGCCTAGAAAAGTACCTAGCACATAATAGACTCCTAATAAATATTCATAAAATGTTGAGTAAACAAATAAGTGGTATTAATTGGTCATATAATTCCAGCTTATATAATAGTATAAAATATTTATATTTGCAAACAGAATTGGATAATGAGCAGAAGAAATCACACATTTTTGCACTTCTGCTAGAAAAATTCCTTCAAAGCTATGTCTTAATCTAGAGCTTCCAGACCTCAAAGTCCTTTTAGGACATTGAGATTAGGGCACCTCTAAATGATCTTAGAGACATCAATGCACCTCCAGGTCCTCTTATCAATCCAAATTGTCTTTTGTTTTTGTTTTTAAAGAAAAAGATTGCTTCTCTTCCCCCTCAGCTACATACACATTTTAAGCAAAAAGCAAAAGTCCTATCACCCTCAACCCACTTCTCAGAAGTCTGATGTGTCCTTCCACATTTTAAAATGTATCTTATATTTTTTAAATGTATTCATTCCAGATTGCTTGAGTACAAAAAATATCACATTTTTTTCTTTTTGCTGATAAGGCATTCACTAACAGGCATTTTTGGAGCTTACTCCCCCCTACACTCCATATCCTACAAGAATCTTGGAGCTTACTGCATCACAGGAAAAAGGGAGAAAGGGCTAATCCTTAATATCTGGTGGTCACCATCATTACTAGTGTTTCTGCTTTGGTTCTCTGCCATTTGCAAGGCACTCCTGCTCAGTAGTACATATGGCAAAAAGCAGGATAACAGACCTACCTTTCAGTAATGCTTCCAAGACTCCAGGATTTACCCCAAGGCATCCTCATTGTGCCTATCAAGACAAGGCTACAAGTGTCTCTTTGATCAGTCTCTTGCATATACCTGCCCACAACAGTGGTACTGCCACTTCCCTAACCATGATCTCAGGGAACTTCTTCCTCTCCAGCAATAATTCACAAGTTTGACAGCAAGAAAATGTTTCTATTTACCTTGGCCCTCTAAGAAAGCTCCAAACTTTACCAACAAAAACATGGACAGATATTATTACTTAAGAGTAGTTTTGTTTGTGGGCTTTTTCTCTGCAGGGTGTTCCTATTAAATAATAGGAGAAATAAAGAAGAAAGAGAAAGGGAAGGAGGGAGGAAGGGGAGGGAAGGAAAAGAAGGAAAGGATGGAAGAGAGAAGAAAATGAATAAAGTTACGGTTGTTAATTTTACCTACTGCTTTAGTCAACTTTTTCATTGCTGTGACCAAAAGACCTGACAAGAACAATTTTAGGGCAGGAAAAGTTTACTTGGTGCTCACAGTTTCTGAGGTCTCAGTCCGTAGACAGCTAGCTCCATTGCACTGAACCCAAGGTGAGGCAGAACATCATGGCAGAAGAGTGTGGAGAAAGAAAGCAGCTCAGGACATGACATCAGGAAGCAGAGAGAGATCCCCTCATCATAGACACTATATATAAACCCCAAGGGCATGACCCCAGCGACAGGCCTCTTCTAGCCACACCCAATCTGCCTACAGTCACCATTCAGTTAATCCTTATCAGTGGATTAATACACTGATTAGGTTAAGGGTCTCATAACCCAATCATTTCACCTAAAAACTTCCTTGCATTATCTCGCACGTGAACTTTTGGGGGACACCTCACATCTAAAGTATAACACCTACCTTCCCACTTCTCATTCCCATGAAAGAAACTGATTTCTAGAAATACATTGACTTTGAACCAAGCAAGGTGGGTTTAAAGGTTCCATGAGTTGTGTTCAATTTGAGTAATATCTTTAAAAGACTTTAGAATAGAGGGGCTGATGTTGTGGCTCAGTGGCAGAGCACTTGCCTAGCACATGTGAGGCATTGGGTTCAATCCTCAGCACCACATAAAAATAAATAAATGAAATAAAGTTATAAAAAAGGCTTTAGAAGCCGGGCGTGGTGGCGCACGCCTGTAATCCAAGCGACTTGGGAGGCTGAGTCAGGAGGATCGAGAGTTCAAAGCCAGCCTCAGCAACTTAGCGAGGCCCTTAGCAACTCAGTGAGACCCTGTCTCTAAATAAAATACAAAATAGGGCTGGGGATGTGGCTCAGTGGCCAAGTGTCCCTGAGTTCAATCCCTGGTTCAAAAAAAAAAAAGGCTTTAGAATATTTTTGATAATCCTCATGGCACATATTTAAAATCTATTTTTTTTTTAAAAAAAAAGGGACTCAGAAGGTAGCAAAACATTTCTATCTACCCGCCAAGTCCTCTGGATGTAAAGCTGACTTTACACCCTGTCTCACCCTCTCTCTCCCTCCCTCCCTCCATCTTTCTCTCTCTATCCAGTGCTGGGGATGGAACCCAGGGCCTCATGCATGCTACACAAGTTCTCAACCACTGAGCTATAACTTCAGCCCAAAGCTACTAATTTGGATGGGACATCACACTCATTTTTCTTTTCTTTCCCATGATGGCAAAGACCCAAATACTTTTTGATTGCTGAAAAGGATAAGATCGTGTGAGCTGCTAGGACACTTCTCAATCAATGATAAATGAGCCATAGGCATCAATGTCTGGAGTTTATCAAACACTGGAGCATCAACTTATGATTTGGTTAGAGTAGATTTTCACTTAAAATGACAACACCAAGCTACTTTGTTATTGGATAATCGTTACAAGTGAGGATGAAGCAAAACATGAACTTCTTTAGGAGGAGTATAATTTAGAATCTTCTAACAATAAATGGAAAAGATTATTTTATGATATGTTCACAAAGCTTTGCTTTTCTGAAACTATTCTGAGTTCCAGTCAACTTTAACATGAACTAAAATATTTTTCCAAGAAAGTTCTGACACTAATTTTTCATCAAATTTATTGGAATAGTTTTTCAACCCCAGAGAATCAGTATTATGATCAAGCTGCCATTTAGACTGCCTGCTGTGGATCCATTTCACCAAAAGTTATAATTGGATAAGTTGTGGGAAGTATTCTGCTACTTTCAAGGGAAAAAAGACAATTTATTCACAGAATGGAATCAAATACTACCTTGTTTACATTAATTGGTCAACTACCAACATTAAATAAAATAAATTATTAAACATTAGATGTTTAGTCCTGATGTCTTTGAAGGAACCAAAGAATGCTACCAAACACACATGCAAAACCACTCAAATATCTATAAGGGAAAAGTACTTGCCAAATTCAATCACAGCAACTTTCTTTTCTATTTAAAAGTAGGAGTACAAGTGAAGGATGAGTTATGGCTCAAAACATCACGAGCTCCTCCAGATCTATTCTTAAGAACATTTACTGACTGTTTCAGTCAGCTTTTTTGCTGCTGCAACCAAAAGACCTGATAAGAACAACTTTAGAGGAAGAGCAATTTATTTGGAACTCATCATTTCAGAGGTCTCAGTCCACAGCCAGCCAAGTCCATTGCTCTGGGCCTGAGGTGAGGCAAAATATCATGGTGGAAGGGTATGGCAGAGGAAAGCAGCTGGGAACATGGCACCAGGAAGCAGAGAGAGAACTCTCCTCACCACAGAGAAAATATAAACCCCAAGGGCACACCCCCAGGGACCCACCTCCTCCAGCCATACCCTACCTGTGTATAGTTATCACCCAGTTAATCACTGTCAATGGATTAATTCACTGATTCAGTTAAGGTCCTCATAACCCAATCATTTCACCTATGAACTTTTTTGTATTGTCTCATGCATGAGCTTTTGGAGGACACCTTATATCTAAACCATAACAATGACTGATGAACGGGCAACCTTACCCAGTCTGCCACTAAAGAGTTGTAAGTTTTAGTAAATAAAGTTAATTTCAGTAAATTAATTTATCACTCTGCATCTTTGTCTCCTCATCTGTATCATGGAATGATAATAAACTTCTCTATATACTATTCCATGAATCCTTCTTATGGAAGGCTGAAATGAGGTGATGCATGTAACCATTATTCACAAAACATAAAGCTGTTTTCATGTGTTCCACATTCATTCAGTGAGCAAGTATGCTAGGTATTCAAGTTATAAACATGAATTCAACAATCACTGATCTCATGGATCTTGTAACTGAAAATGTTCAGCAACCATCAGGCCTTGTTTTATCAAGCCCTTCTATTATGGTCCCCAGTGGGGTAACCCAGATAAAAGATAGGGTCCTTACCCTCAAGAAGCACACAGTCTGAGAAAGAGGCATATCCATGAAACAAAAACTAAAACAGGCACAGTAGAATGTCATCATGAGAAAAGCACAAAAGGGAAATGGCTAAATGTATTTTTATTCACTTATAATGTGCTCCAGCTACAATCAAGAGATACTGCCACATGTCACCAACACTGGCTTGGGTATGCTCTCTTGTCTTAAACATATATTCCTCATATGTGTGGTTAGCTGAGAAAAAAATAAGCATACCTTGTTCTTAATTTTCCATTTTGTGATTAAAAACCAAAAATCTTTATAAAAATAGATTCACTATGGTCATTAAAGAATGAAACAGATAGTAATTCACAGCAAGTTGTTTTGTTTAGATTAATTGTTTGGGGGTACTGGGGATTCAACATAGGGGCTCTTTGCCCCTGATCTATATCCCCAGCCATTTTTATTTTGAGACAGGCTCTCATTAAGTTGCTTAAGGCGTCACCAAGTTGCTGAGGCTAGCCTCTAAGTTGCTGAGGCTAGCCTCAAACTTCCAATCCTCCTACCTCAGCCTCCCAAATCACTGGGATTATAGGCATGGGCCACTATGCCTGCCTGTAGCAAGTTTTTAAGATGACATTCACTCCTAAGTAAAATTTGTTACCATTCTCACTAATGATTAACAAGTACTGATTAGGGCAGATCAATAATTTCTTACTCTTATTAGTGATGTAATTTAATCTTATTTGAAATATTTCAGCAAATCAAAATTTAAATTCCAACTGGAAACCTAAGATTCACCTAAGGAAACTCATACTGTGAACATGTAACTGATGTGAAATATTGCTGGGCACCTGTTCTTTTTGTTTTGTTTTATTTTTAATAAAGTATCAGGTTTTCCCAGGATAACATCCCAGGGGATAAGGGGAATTTATTTTTAAAGGACATAATTTTTTTCTTTAATATGCTGCTAAAATTCCAGGACAGCAGTCTTTGGGGGAAAAAAAGGCATTCAAGTGGTTGCCATCTGTATAGCCCCATTCCAAACGATAGGCACAAGCTGGTTCAGAGGCTGAATGACAAATATTATGAATTTTGAACAAATCTAAAGCTGTCATTTTTTTCAGCTCTGATGCTCAAGAAATCATTTAAAACATTTGCTAACCATGTCATTGCACACCTTTGAGAGGTGGTTTGATTTCAGGGATTACAATTACCTGAGAAACCCAGAACCATTTGCCTTGCAGAAGCTGTTTAAATTTGAAGACCTCTTCATCACAGCCCTGAAACTTCATCTTACATCATCTCCCAACATGAGCTGACTGTATTATGCTTGAAGCTGCATTGACAGCTGCAGTATTACCTTCACGGCAGGCTTATTTTACTGACAAGTTGTGTAGATGGCATTAATATGATAGGTTGTGGCATATACATGAACTTTCAAGAAGAGAGGTTAAATCCTATAAGGAACAGGGTTTGGGGAACAAACGATATAGCAAGAGGAAGGAATCAGTTAGGCAGCAAATCAGAAGAAATGAACAGGTATTTAGCTCTTTAGGGATACAACCACCTATGTATCAAGGTCAAGGAAAAGCACGAGATCAATTAGAGTAGATATTTACAGGCTCTTAATATTTGATGATGCTGATATTTAAAGAGAAAGGACAAGGAATTCATCTTTCCTGTGTGCCATTAATTTATAAATATTCTGCATTTTAAAATAAAGTTTGTCATGGAAATGATGTCCTTTTATCATTTTTCATTTTTGAAATGTATTTCTTGTTTGATTTGTTTTCAATAGTTGAACTATATTAGAGCACATCATCTAAAATGCTTCTTCATTTAACCCCAAAGTAATTAAATCAGCAATAGGAATGTATTATGAATAACTTTATCAATCAATGTCAGCATTTCAAATGTTTGAAATTGTGCAGTAATATCCAAGATAATGATTTCAGAAATACAGGGGAGGCATCTTGATTCTTAATGTGTATTATGACATTTATGAAATGTTAAGGAGAAAAAAATCTGAAAGAAAAAAGGAAAATGAGCTATTAAAGGCATGCATGTCAATTTCATGAAGTGGTTTAAGATTAGCATTTTATTCAGAATGAGCTAATTTTATGATTATTTTATAATCCTCAGACCAATAGACCAGTCTCCACTTCAGAGATATTCAGGGAACATTTTTCTAATTTAAGGTTTCTCTCTGCTTAATGTTTACCTATCTGGAAAATAATATTTGTAACAATTACAATTTTCATCTTTTCTTTTACTTCAGTAACTGGAAATAGCCTCAAAAGATTCCTTACCTTCAATGGCTTGCTTGGCTCTTCTAAGACTTTTGTTATCAAGGTTTTAAATTGTTCCCTGGACTATGTGGGGATAATTATATCAGTGCCCTCAATATCTCATTCAATGACAGTAATTTTACTTCAAGTTTTAAAAGAAGCAAAACAGCAGTTATCTTATTAAAAGTTCATTGGATATGATTATAAAAAAAAACTTGTTTCAGAGGTCATTTTATTTATTAGAAGTCCAATGGAGTTATTCTAAAATCTAAAATTCATAAATTTCCTTCCAAATCCTCAAATGTGTTTGTAAGAAAAAAGGTTTTTCATGTTTAATTTGTTTCAACTTTTAAATGCTTGCTTTAGAAAGTTCTCTATCCAGTCTTCTATATGTAGTTACACACCATAAGTGATATACACAAATATACATTGCTATTATTACAAATTTGGGATGTCAAAGATATTTTTAGTCTTTAACTTCCTTTGTTGATCTCTAACCTAACAAAGTGAAACTGAGACTTATATTATTTTTCCTTTTATATCCATACTCAGGATGAATCATTCATTAACAATTGCATGAATCTGATGAATTTGTGGATGTTCATACATGGATGTGGCATGGTGGGCCCCAGCACTGGGTATATCCACTGGATGATAATTAAAGGGAAAAAAGTAAACTGTAAAGGATTGAAGAAGGATGGGTAGAGTGGAGGGAAGGGAGGCAGGGTGCAGGGGGTGAGGGAAGTACTGGGGGCTGAATTGGAACGGGTTCTGTTCCAGGCTTTTATGATAATGTCAGGGTGTGTCCTGATACTGTATATAACTAAAAAGAATAAATAAAAATAAAAAATGTTTAAAAACATTTTTGCTAAGTAAGTGGGAAAGACAAAATTATGATACATAACTTCTACCTTCAAAGACATAAGCTCTAGGAATTCAGGCACATATACCATTTAGGAAGTAAAAAGAATAAGTACCAACATATATAATACAACAGGAGTTACAATAGAATTTGTTTTTAAAATGAGAATCTCATTCACTTGAACTGAGTCTTAAGAGATATTGGATTAAGTTGCATGAAGGGAAAGAGAATGTGTGAGAAAGAGAGAGGGAGAGAAATGCATATGACCAAAAGAGAATGGAGACTAGTTTAGGTAAGTAGAAAGATCCTGATGGGCAGTAGGGAAATATAAAGTTGTAAATATAACGGGGTCTTACTTTGAAG
Source organism: Glaucomys volans (assembly GCA_020662805.1). Taxonomy (NCBI): domain Eukaryota; kingdom Metazoa; phylum Chordata; class Mammalia; order Rodentia; family Sciuridae; genus Glaucomys; species Glaucomys volans. The sequence continues at coordinate 445,335 of JAJEJO010002349.1, forward strand.
GAACTCAAATACTGAAGTGGGAAGTTCAGACTTGTTATTTTGGGGCTTGGTCTAGGCTGACAGTAGTAGTAGGGTAGAAAGACTGAGAAGAAGTCTAGGAGAGAAAGCATCGATAAGGTTTTTATTCATTCATTCTCGCAAGCATTTGTTGTGTGCTGTTTAATTGGGAGAATATTATAGGGAGTGAAGGTTCTAAGATGGCTTCAAGGTTTAATATTTAAGAAAACGAAGGAATTTCATTTTTTCTGAAACTTCTTTTGTTTCTTTTTTAATTGGTACATTACAATTAAATATAATAGTGGGATTCATTGTTATATGCTCTTACATGCACATAACATAATTTGGTCAGTTTAAGAAGTGTTTAAATTAGGAGCTTTACTATACCTTCTTATTCCATTACAATTAAGACTCTAGCCCCCAACAGGTGCATGATCCATATAAGAGGGATGGCAAAAGAGAGGAACCATATTTGTGCAATGAGTGTCTGAACTGGCCTTCAATTCCCCTGTTCTTTTTCTTGCCTTTGCATCATTCAGTTTCCAAATCTCCTTTCTTTCCCTACCTCCTTTTCTGCTTCACCTCTCCAACTTCCTAGTCTTCAGCTAGTAACTGTCTTTCTAGATGTTGCTCACTCATAGAGGTTCACACCTCCTTAAGCAAAAGCCTAAGACATTTTTCCTTTTTTGGTTTGCACTGGGGAAAAACCTGACTTGGACAAAAATCAGAAAGTTTGGAAGGAAAAATAATTGGAGTAGGAAAGGTGAGCAATTGACTGTGATTCCATTGATAGTAGGAGTCACTATCACAGACATGATTCCTGATACACAACTGAAAATATCAAATAGAAAGTTAAGGTACAAAACAAGATTGGAATGTAGATTTGGAGTGTTCAGCAGTGGTGATTTAAGGTTTTCCAGAGATACTAAGGAGTGTCCTTTCTCCTTACTCCAAAATGAACATTAGTGGTGAGTAAAGAGGTCTAAGATATAATATTTATATGCTAAATCTTATCCTATTAAAAATTTGCAATGACTCTATGAAAGTGAGCCAGATACTTAATATCTCATTATGATTTTTTCATATTTGATCAAGAATGATTCATGTTAAGTATAAACATCAGATATTATATACATATTTATTCAAGACTGATTTCTTCTCAGGACCTATATACATAGACCAATCCTTATGTTCATGACTGGTCTAATTATTCCTAAAATCGGCTGATTCTACTGTCTTTCACATTGGCATGTGTAGTCTTGCTCTCACAAATAACTGTGATTAGAAAAATTGCATATGTTAAAAAGAAGGCCAGCTTGAATAAATTTGGTCTATAACACATAGATCCTCTACTCAGCTAAAAATAAAGCAAGTATGTAAGGAAAAGCATTAAAGAGAAAAAGTCTTGTTATTCTTTGAGGGATATGTTTTGAAACCATTGGTAACTGTGCCCAGAAAAACAATAGACTCTGGAAAAAAATCTACATTTTTTTCTTTATATACCAATTATCTACTAAATACAGTATGTATTAGAGTTCTCTTTTAAAAAAACATTTTGTTATACACCGTCAAGCAGAGTCATAAATACAAATCCCAGAGGACAGCAGAACATTCAGTAATTATAAGGCATGGGTGGGAAAGGAGAAACATGAATAAGTCTTGTTGACTCCTTTGGATCAGTGGATCAGAGAATTGAAAGGAAACAAGAAAAAATGGTCTAGTTACATTTATTTGAAAGAAGAAACAGAATGCCAGAGAGATTGTGAGAACTTTAAGATTGTACAGCTAATAAATGTTGGAGTTCAACCTCAAATCAAGTTCTCATTTGTTCCACACCACTTACACCATGGACCATGAATGAATTCAAAGCAATTATCAAGTTCCTACCATGTGCTTACCAATGTGGAACGTGTTGAAGAAGCTAATGCTTTAACAAAGGTTTTTAAATTTTAAGACACTGACTCTGTCAACATGAACTTTAAAGGGCTAATGCACAGGAGATAGAAGCAGTTAACGAGTAATATTAGGATTAATATATAACAAGTGTTTGATCACAGCAGAATGTTGACTAGTGAAGAGAAAAGAGTAGACCAGAAAAAGAATTGGATAGGACAGGAATAAGGAAGAACCTAATACCTTCTCCAAAGCTACTAGATATAGCTCTGAAGAGCAAGTATTTGACAAGGCCATGTGTTGCCATCTATATACCAGAAACAAAAGGATATTCTATATTCACCTTCCTCACAGGATACAGATAGGAAAGTTGATGAGTGTTAAAGGCAGCTAAGGAATTTCAAATTCCCCCACAAAAAATTAGCTGTATTCACCTTTAATGTATAATTATTAAAATTCCTGCCAAAGCATAAAAAGTAGTTTCCTCAACTCTAAAATCTTAGCTCTCACTAACAAATGATAAATATTATAGTCTACCTTTCATGGCAAATGGCACATAACTCCAGAAAAAATGTAGAGTAGCTTTGAGCAAGAAGATTTTATCTAGACAGAAATATTTGGTGTTGCAAATTGCTTTAAATTAATGGTTACCACCAAAAAAGGGAAAATACATACTTATGTAGATGATTTCAGGCAACCAAAAAGAAAAAAATAAAAAATAGGAAAGTAACATTACTGTTTGATTTTATTTATTTAAAACAAAATGATTAGGCTAGGGGTATAGCTCAGTGGTAGTGTGCTTGTCTAGCACACACAAGGCCCTGGGTTTGATCTCCCATCACAAATAAAAGAAAATACAATAAAATGATTAGATTAAAGATATTAAATCTACAAATGCATAAAACTTGTTTCAAGTAGAAATTACATCACCTTTTGAGAAATTTTAAAACACATTTTTCATTGCCATGAAATCCATTTTTAGCATAAATATATCCATCCTTTTCTTTACATATTTTTGTATGTTTAATTCACTGTGATGTTCCCAGGGCCTATAACTATACTGGCACATAGTAGGAGCTCATTAAATATTTGTTTAATCTTGCTACATAGGTTCTTTTTCCTCTTTAAAAGTATTAACATTTAATTCTGATTGTTGCTTAGGCCACAAGGACTACACAAAGAGACTAGCAGCAATGTGAAAACATACTTTGAAAATCATTGCATAAACACTGCTAAAATTAGACATAGTCCTGTGGAAAAAAGCCATTTCTCTTTTTCCTGTGGAAAAATTCAGGATCAAAACTTGCAAGACCTTCCAGAGCTTCAATGTGGGTCAGAAAAATGAGGGAGAGGGAGAGGGAAAGGAAAAGGGAGGTGGGGGAAGAAGGGAGGGAAGGAGAGGCAAGAAACAACAAAGTAGCATGACACAGAATAAGAGAAGCAAATATCATAACTTGTTATCACTAACTCCCAAGAGAAAAATGAACAAATAGAGCAAGAACATCATAAATACTGTTCCCCAAAACAGAAAACTAAAATTGAATAAGTTTGCTGCCAACCAATATTCCTTATATACTCTCTTGAAATATATTAGAGGCAATGGACTATGTAATTATGAGCACTGGCTTTGGAGTCAGGTAGATCAGGGTATACTTTCAGTTCTTTATCTCTAAATGAAAGACTTTCGGGGTTAGTGTGGTATTAGAGACAATATCAATAAATAGCAGCTATTAATAAATATAGCCTCCTCAGTTTCTTATGTTATAATTAGTGTTTATAGATACTCGTGATGTATTTAGTCCTACAAGGTAAATTTTCTGCCTCAAACTAATATTCACAGTATTGGCACCATGAACCTGGCAGTAAAACCTTGGTAGAATATTTTAAAGTTAAACTTTTATCACTAATAATTTCCCCCAGGTCAGTCACCAAAGAGAACTACTATTAAAAGTGTAACTTTCCAAAGATATTTATACATAGAATAATATTTTCAATTTGAATACTTACAGCCAAATTATTTCCCTGAAAAGCATTGGCAACTCAAAACTCTCCTTGTGATGATACCCTTACTCTAGCTCAGTGGCTATCAGCGTTAGCACATTTAAATTTTCTCTAATTGGATAATTGAAAAAAAATTATCTCATTGTTACATTAATTTGCATTTTCTTGATGAAAAAGAAGTTGAGGATATTCCCACTTGTTTTTAACCATTTTTATTAACTCTTCTTTGTTATGCTTATTTATACTCCTTGCCCATTTTTCAATTGGTCATTTTTATCTTATTTTGCCAAAACTTTGTATATTATTTTGAATTTATGATGCCTCTTTCCATTAAAGATGTAAAAAATGCAATAATTTATGTATTCAATTATCTTCCATTATTTATTAAATTCTAGATTTCTTTCATGGATTAAGAATGTTTCTTCAACTCCACATAATAAAATGCTCTCTCAAGTTTTCCTTTAAATTTCCTCTACCAATTTTTTGCATAATGTAAATATCCCAGTCACTTATATTTATACAGGTTGTGGAGCAGGGATTTAACTTTGCTTTTAGATGGACATCCAAATTTATCAGCACTATTAAATAATTTTTCCCACAAAACTGAAGTTTCACTTTTCTCAATTTCTAAATTGTTATATTTCTATAAGACCCCCTATTCTGTTCCATTAAACTGTGTGAACATTCTTGCAACATTACCACCCTGTTTTTATTATTTTTAAAAAATTCTCAACTCCTCTTGCTCATTTTCTCTGCCTCTTAAAATTTAGATTCAGTCTGCCAAACTTCATAAAAATTTTCTGTTGGGATTTAGTTGGAACTGCATAGTATTTACAGATTAATTTAGTGAAAACCATCATCTTTATAAAGTTGAGCCTTTCCATCTAGGAACATGGTTTATCTCACTATTTATTCAAGTTATCTTTTGTTTCAAAAAACTACTGGTGTCACTGCTATAGCCTTTTGGGAAGACAGTTTGGCCCACATATACTTCAGTAAAAATGGACAAATTTTAAGACCCAGTGATTCCTTATTAAGCCTGAAGAAAATCCATTCTCAAACATGACCTACAGATTTCTCTCTGTAATAATAAAAAAAAAACCTTAAATGTTCATCAGTAGAGAAATCGATGAAGAACATATTACCATCCATACTTCTGAATATTATGCAACAATAAGATAGAATGAGGTAAAGCTACATGTTTTGGCATAAAGCATAACCAGAACATACTGTTAAGCAAACAAAGCACATTATGGAATATACATGACATGAATGCGTATGTAAAATACACACAAAACAAAAGCACATATTTCAACAAATACATACATGTGTACAAATACAAAGGAAAATATTTGGAAGGATTCAAACTATAATAGTCCATGTTTTTACTACCATAATTAAATATCTGAGGTTGACTACTTTCTAAAGAAAAGAGAGTGATTTAGTTCACAGTTTGGGGGACTGAAAGTCCAAACAGCATAGCACCATTTCTGACAAGGGCCACATTGGCTACATCACATTACAATGGATGACCAAGCTGGAAACAGGAAAGGGAGGAATCACATGGCAATACAGGAAGTCAGAGTAAGGGGAAGGGCCAGTCTTGTTCTTTTACAACAACCCTCTCACAAAAATTAACTCAGGGTCCCACAAGAGCTACATTAACCCCCTCCAAGGACTGACCTTTGATGACCTCTCACTATTTTCCACCACCAGGGACCAAAATTCCAACATGTGAATGCTTGAAGGACAAACCACATCCAAAATGTAGTACAGACAAAACTAATAAAATGATTATTTTCATGTAAAGTAGTTGGGTGGGGAATATAGGTAAAAGATGATTTTTCACATAATATTAACTTTGTTTCCAATAAGAACTTATTCATGTATTATCCATTTAATTAAAAATAAAAGCTCACAAAAAGGTTTAAAAGCTCAATTGATTAGAAAACAGTTTGTATTGTCAAAAATAATAAAATTCCAAGATTCCTTCTCCTTCCTCCTCCTCCTCCTCCTCCTCCTCCTCCTCCTCCTCCTCCTCCTCCTTCTTCTTCTTCTTCTTCTTCTTCTTCTTCTTCTTCTCTCTCTCTCTCTCTCTCTCTCTCTCCCCCCCCTCCTGCCCTTCCTGGTGACCATGTCCTGAGCTGTTTTACTCTTCCACACTCTTCCACCATGTTGTTCTGCCTCACCTCAAGCCCAAAGCAATAGAGTTAGCCATCTATGAACTGAGCCCTCTGAAACTTTGAGCCCCAAATAAACTTCTTTCTCTAAAATTGTTCTTGTCCAGTTTTTAGGTCACAGTGGCAAAAAACTGACTAAAACACTCACCCTGCACAAAAGTCAACCTGAAATGGATCAAAGACCTGCAACTAAGACTAGAAACTTTGCAAATACTAGAAGAAGACACAGGGAAAACACTCCAACATAAAAGTGCAGACATTGGCTTCCCCAGTAGACTCCTACAGTTCAGGAAATAATACCAATAATCAATAAATGGGACAGCATCAAATTAAAAAGCTTTTGCACACCAAAGGAATTAATTAGTACTATGAAGAGTCAGCCTACAGAATGGGATAAAATGATTGGCAGCAACTCTTCTGATTGAGGACTAATATTCAGAATATATAACTCAAAAAATTTAACACCAAAACACAAATAATCCAATAAATAAAAAGTCACATTAACTAACCAGATACTTCTCAAAAGAAGAAATACAGGAAATGTGAAAAAAAGTTCAACATCTTTAAACATATGGGAATGCATATCAAAACCACATTGAGATTTCCTCTCAATCCAGTTAGAATGGCAATCATCAAGAACACAAATTTTAAAAAAAGAATACAAATATCAGGAGCTCCAGTGGTACAATAGGTTAGTAGGCAGGTTATATAGGTTATAATTATAATAATACAAATAACAAGAAATGTTGACAAGGATGTAGGGAAAAGGAACTCTTATGCACTGTTGGTAGGAATGTAAATTAGTACAGACTCTATAGAAATCAGTATGGAGGTTCCTCCAAAGACTGAGAATGGAACCACCATATGATCCAGTATATAACTGCTTGGTATTTATCCAAAAGAACCAAAGTCAGTATACTATCAAGGTAACATGCATACCCATGTTTATAGCAATACGACAGCCAAATTATGGGAAAGGCTGGGATAAGGAAAATGTGGTGTATATACACAGTGGCATTTTATTCAACCATAAACAAGAATGAAATTATGCCATTTTCAGGAAAATGGATGGAAATGCAAAGGATCATGTTAAGCAAAATAAGTCAGACTCAAAGTCAAGGATCACAGATTTTCTTTCATATGTGGAAGGTAGGGGAAAAAAAGAATCTCATGAAAATAGAAAGAACACCAGATGAGTAAAGCAAGGGGATGTGGAGAGGGAAAGAGGGGAGGGCAAGTAGAAGAACTAGGGAATGAAACTGATGAAATTATGTCATTCATATACAAATATACCACAATAAAATCCAGTAATTTAATTATTTGCCAATAATTTTTTTAAAAAAAGAAGCAGGAAATAATAATGAAAGATGATAGCTAAATTCCAAGAGAAAGGAAGAAACTCCTTCCCTTGGCCAATCAGAATCCACTTTATGGGGCTGGGGGTATAGCTCAGTTGGTAGAGTGCTTGCCTTGCAAGCACAAGGCCCTGAGTTCAATCCACAGTACCAAAAAAAAAAAAAAAAGAATCCACTTTAGTCTTCCTTGAATAGGCAGTTTTATTAAAAGACAAAATATTTCTTTTTAATTTTTTGTAATTATAGATGCATAGTATGCTTTTATTTTATTTGTTTATTTTTATGTGGTGCTAAGGATTGAACCCAGGGCCTCATACATGCTAGGCAAGCACTCTGTCACTGAGCCACAACCCCAGTCACAGAAGATAAAATGCTTCTTCCAACACACACACACACACACACACACACACACACACATATACACACACAGAGCATAGATGTTAAGTTTCTGGAATCATGTATCTAAATCTTGTCTCTGCCACTCACCAGCTGTATAATCTTCAACATACCTGATACTTAACTTCATTGTTCTTTATTTTTCTGATATATATATATATATATATATATATATATATATTACAGATACCATAGGATAATAGGGAGAATTAAATGACAGTACTTGTGAAGTGCTTAAGGCCATGTCTAGTGCAAAACAATCACACTTGATGTTAGTTATTATTATCAATAAAATTAGTTTTATTTCAATTCAACAAATATGTATGAACTATCCACCATTTTGTCAGTAGTCTACTGGTCATTAGTGATATAGAGATGATCAAGAATAAGTCACTACCATTGAAAAAGCTCACCCAATGTGGAAGAAATAGATACATATGCCCACAATGTAAATACAATGTAGTAAGCACTTTCAAAGAATAATCAGTATGTACTGTGAGCACACAAAGGAGGCACATTCATTCTGGCACTGGGGAGGCAAGGGTGGAAAAGTGGGTCATATTGTACACAGAAAATAACAACTTTCTCTCCATTCCCTTTTCTCAATAAGGGAAAGTCCTTGGTAGATTACTTACTCCTCTCCAAACCTAAAAGTGACCCACCAAAATTTATGTTACCACAAGTCTTTTTGATTACAACTCAAACTTGGCAACCAAGAGTCACCATTATGAGACATGACAGAGTTGCTCCACAAGACGAGTTGGGAAATAACCACAAACCAGGTTGCAAACCTCACAGGGAATCAACTTTATTCCATAGGGTGCCAGCCTCTCATAACATAGTTTCCACATCCAGTGAGCATTTTATGGTAAGTTTCCAAAAATTGCTTCATAACAAATATCCAAACCCCTTGCCAAGAACTTGAGATTGTACAGACTCAAACATGAGTCAGCACTACATCTCTATCTTTTTAAAAAAGGGTATGACTATAATTTGTATTAATGGGAGCATATTATCTAGGAACTATAAGCTAACTCTCCAACACTAGGTCAAAACTTTAAAAGATTCAGACTGAATCCTTAAGAGACATAGACAATCTGATACTGATTAAAAGACTAACATGTAAAATTGCAATGAGTTGAATGAATAAGGAACACTTTCCAACCAATTCAGTAAGTACTCCTCACTCCAAAACAAGCAAAAGTAAGAGATTTCCTGCCCAAAAGAGCTCATGGTCGAGTCAGAAAAACAAAATGCACACTGCACTTTGAATATTATCAAGTCTTATACAAGATGAACTTAAAATATAGGCAATTAAGCAGGTGACATTTTAGACTTTTAGATCTTTAACAGGAATGACACATTCTTTATGAAAAACTTGTAATGGCTTTTCAATACCTACAGGATAAATGTGCTTTTCTTACTATATCCTAATGGTAACCCCCTTGTCTAGCTAGAATGGCTTAAAGTGTATACCTCAAGTTTTCCATCTAGAATATTTTTCTGCACAAATCCTAACCATTGGTAGCCACATTAATCTCATCTCTTTCATGAATCATTTGTAGCTATAGAATTCTATCCCTTCTCCCTCCACCAAATACTTCTACCACTTATCAAGATTCTAAAGTCTGATAGCCTTTGGCAATCTCCACTGCCTGCAGAAGATTTTGGTCATGAAATAGAGAATATCTCACAGGCCTGAAAATCTACTTGACTATAATCTGATTGCAAATATTATATTAACATAGTATCTCAAGCAGAAAGGAGGATGATTTGGTCTAGACAAGTATGACTCAAAAGTGTGATCCTTGGACTGGTGCCCAGATGGAAACTGGTCTGGGTCCATGATGAGGTAAGTACTGAAACTGAGAGAAAGCAATTAGAACTTTTATTACAATTTGGCAGAGTAACGTTATATCAGTTGAATCTTAATATAAAAAATGGGGTCTTTTACTTTTCTTTCTTTCAATGCTCTAGAAATTTATTCTTTATTGTCTTTAAAAATGAATATTGGTCCATGATGGATTGGACTGGGGAAAAACTAGTCCTTCATCACACAGATTGAGAAGCACTGTTCTAGTGTGTGGTTCTACCACGTCCTGTTTAACTAAGTCTTGACCATTCAGTTGTCCCTTAATCACTTGTTGCCTTAAATCAAGGTTTTATGAACTTTTTCTATAAAGGATCAAATACTGACTATCTTAGTATTTTCAGGCAATTCAGTCTCTGCTACAAGTACTCTTCTGTGCCACTGTAGGTCAAAAGTAGTCACAGACAGCATGCAAATGTATTCCAATAAGGGTTTATGTATCATAACTGGAAGAACTGGATTTGATTCAAGGGCCATAGTTCACTCCACCTTATCTTATCATTTAATTTTGTCAGATTAGAAACTCTTCAAAGGGATTACTTTGTTTTTTGCAAGCAGTGTCTAAACATCCCAACAAATACTTTTGAAGTAAATGAAAAAATGGTGATCATTAAACTGGAAGGATGAAAGAGTATATCCTAGATAATGGAGAGAGAAGACACAAAGATATTGAATTAGGAACATCAGTGTCTCAGTCCATTTGGGCTACTATACTAAAATACCTCAAACTGGGTGGCTCATAAACAACAGAAATTTATTTCTCAGTTTTGAATACTGGAAATTTCGATTGGTGTCTGGTGAGGGCCCATTCTGGTTCATAGTTGGTACCTTCTTATTTTGTCTTCCCATGGAAGAAGGGGTGAGGGATCTCTCTCAGGTCTTTTTTGTAGTGCACTAATCCTATTAATGAGGCTTCTGCCCTTCTGACCTAATCACTTTCAAAGGTCCCACTTCCTAGTCCCATCATATTGGTGCTTTGGCTTCAATATATGGATTTGGTGGTAGGGAGGCACAAATATTCAGAGATCACACTAACAAGTGAAGATAAATCAACCAAAGCCAAGACGGCTTAGGAAAATGTTCAAAACATCCATCAGTTATATAGTGTTCTATCATTTTAAATAGGTTGCTAGCCACTTCTTTTTCTATCTTCACTGAATATAGAAAAGAGGAAATAAGTTGGCATATTCCCAGCAAGGATTTAGATGACACATAAAGATGAACTTCTGGTAATCTTTAGACTGGGTTACCAAAGGAACTTGCTCAGCAGGAGAAGCTCTCAAAATAACATTAATATGAATTGGCCCAAACTGTTTGAAGGGATTACAGTGGATGTCCAAGAAATGTCTTGGATAATTCTTTAGAGGTGCTTTTATTGCTAAGCTTATGAATTCACCAGATGACCATTTTCCCCCAGATATAGTCTTCATGCCTCTAATAAAGAAGTTCTAAAATGGAAGCATAATGTTTTGTTTAAAAGAATTGATATTTTAAATTATATTTTTGTGCCCTGGAAAAACACACTACCTAAAATAAAGATTTTAAGAAAATTATTCACTGTGATGGATGACTAAAATTTAATCCAAATTTGATGACTTTAGCCGTAGGTCATATAAATTTCCACGTGGGCATTAATACTTAAAGAGTTAGAGGAAGGAGAATAGGTTATAAATATTGCAGAGGTGGAATATGAAGAATGTTAAATAAGTGAATTGCCAGTCTTCATTATAGCAGCAAAATCATCATGTAAAGCTACATTCATGTATTCATTTAGTCAGTAGTTAATACCAACTATGTGCCAAGAATTGTTAATGATGGGATGAATCAAACAACCTCTGCCTTCTAGAAGCTTACATTCTAGGTAAAAGTGTAAGACGTGCCCCATGAAACAGCACAAGAGATCAGCCAAATGTTATTGCAAGTCAACAGACTTTTTGGCATTTCCCAAAAGCAATCAAAAGTTCCTTACAAAAATTACTCAAATAACTTTATTTACACATTTTATTGTTACTCTGTCTCCCCAGAGTAGAAGAATTGTTGTCTTTGCCAAAGAAACAAATAGCCTCTTTGGAGCAACAGAAAGTTAGTTAGGCTAATGTGACTGCCTAAAAAGCATGTCTAGTGGAAGAAATGTAACTGAAAAGTTTCAGGCCTAAGAGATTCATTCCCACTTATTCTGATCTATACTTAATGTAGAATCAGTCCTCAGGTATTTAAAAAAACGTTTAAGATCCATGAAAGTCACAGAACTCTGAGCAAAATTCTTGGCAGATGAACTATTTACAAATGTAAAGTGAGTCATGTTGTGAAAGAACTATTTGCAGTTTCCCTAATTAAATCAATTGCATATTGAGCTACACAATACAGCTGAAACATAAAGTGTATGATAAGGGTACTTCTTTTGGGTGCTTAATGGCTTTATTCACCATAAAAATCACTATTAAAAGAACTTTTTAAAGCCAATTTGATGTAATAATTTTGATTTTTTTTAGACTACATGTTGAAATCTTTTCAGCTTTCACAGATAGGAGCACTTTGGTCTGGTTCTTAGAATGCAGTTAAGCCAGTTTAACATGTATTTGCATGTGTCAGATCTCTAGATCCAACTCAGAGTCACTAAGACTTTCTGTCTATCCCAGTGTTTGTCATGCTCAGAAGCCAGGTATAATACATCTTGTGGTCATCACACTCAAGAGTTGCTTTATTATTCAATGCCTCTCATCAAAGTCTGAGGACCTTGATGGATTCAACAATAGCCTCCCTGCATTATGTGTTCAGGCACTCACAGTTCTAACCTTGCTCAAATTAAAATTTTTACTCTGGTTTATGATTTTGGCTTTTGTTCTATGTTCCCAATATATTAGTGGAATTGCACAGGCCTTAATTATTATCAGATTGTATTCCTCCCTGCCTTGTCTTCCTTGATACCTTGACTCTAGTGAACCACTTTGCTTCCCTAAACAAATCTCAGTCTCTTGGTTACATATGACCCAATTTCTGTCCCATGGGATCCTGTTGAGAATCTTAATAATCAGGTTTCCATTAATTTATTCATTTAACAAACATGCATTTACCTCTGCAAAGTACTCTCTTAACTTTTGTAATACGAAGATGAAAGAGATGAAATCCTTGTCTTCAGGGAGCTTGCAGTCTAATGGAGGATACAGAAAATAAATCAACTATTAGAATAAAATGAGTTATAAAGACAAAGGGAGAAATTAAGGAAGACTTCCTGGATGAGATGATATATAAACTAAGTCTTAAAGGCCAAACAGAAGATAGCAAGGCCAAGAAAATGAATAAGTAAAAAGGCAGGAAGAGTATCAGAAGAAGAGGAAGCCACATGTGCATGTAAGAGCCAGCATGGCAGATTAGAGGAATATAAATAGTTTAGTATTACTTGTACTAAATATGCCAAAGTGATAAATAGGTGATAAAGCAGTGAAATATGGGGCTGGTTGGAGCCACATGATGAAAAGCATCTTTGTACAATATTCTATCCAGGAGGCTACAGGAACCCAGTGAAGTGGATTAACTGGAGGAGAGCTATGATCAGACATGTGCTTTAGATTACTCGCCAGGGTTGTAGAATACAGACTAGGAACAGGTAAAAAAAAAGGTGAACAGGGTGAAGACTTACTATAATCCAGATAATATGTTAGAGGGACCAAAGGATGGTAGCAATGGGAATGGACAGGAAGGGATGGAATTAAAAGAGCAAGAGATATTGTAGTAGTAGCACATAGAGAACCTGACAAACCATTGGTCATCAGGGAAAAAAATCCAAGCTAACTCTGAGGTTACATATCTGAGATATTAACAAAAGAAATTGTTTGCAGTTGAAAGTTTGATGCAGAAGATGATGACCTCTTTAGCGATGCTGAGAGTGTGGCAATTTATAAGCATCCAAGTGGAGATCTTCAGCTGACAGCTTGGAATGTCATTCTGCAGCTCAAGATGAAAGTTGTTGTGGGGATAGATATGAGGGTTATCTGCATAGAAGTAATAGCTTCAAGGAATGAGTAGACAATAAAGAAAATCTGGAAATGTTTACAAAGGAAAAATGAAATTCCAAATAAGGCTACAGTTCCAGTTGGTCTAGCATTTTTGACTGGTAACATGTACAGTGTCAAGAGGAAGGTCACTATCTTATCCTTTCCTTCCTAAAAAGTTTCAAATAATTATTTTCAAAGTATTTCTTCATATCAAGTTTCATGTGACCCTCCTCACAATTTTGAGAGGTCAAGTATTATCCCCTTTATAAGAACTCTCTGGTAATCCTAGCACCTCTGTCCCTTCCCCCAGTCAGACTCTGGATCCCAGCCAGACCTAAAGACCTTTGCCCAGCTATGCCCATACCCCAGAATTACACTAATTTTATAGGTATAAGGGCCAGAGCACTAAGTATTCAAGTGTTTGCCAGAGGTCACACAACAAACTAGAATATGAAGACCGTTAAGAACTCAGGATTGCTGACTCCATTTCTTTGCACTACATTTTATCATGAACTTTCCAGGAATCCAACTATTTCACAAAGCAAAGCAGAAAAGTACTTGCAATATTGGATTTAAATATACAAATATAGTTATATAGCCATTGAAATATATTATTTATGTACATATGACAAAAGGGAGAAATTTTTAAACATCTCATAACTATTATTTATTTTCATTTCTTACTAACATATTTTACTCTAAACTTGAAGTCAGTTCCCATATGAAAGTGTTTTTTCTTTCTCTCTTGCATACATAAGAATTCTCATTAGAAAAATATGGTAAAGCTCCTAGCATTAAAGGACTTCAAAATTTCTATTAAAGTAACATAGTTTACTCTAAAAATAGCTGGAAAGTTTTCACAAAAACACAGAAGGCAAAAACTATAGAAGAAAGGACATCTGTCTGAAAACAAGGAAGTAAGATTTTGCAAGATTTTGTAAAAGGTACATAGACAAGAAAAGGAAGTGTATAGAGACAATACTAAGATACCCTTTAATAATTTGGAAATTATTTTACCCTCTAAGAGTTAAACTATAAAATCAAGGCCTAATGGACCAGGTCATAGACAGGCAAATATCCTTTAAAGAAATAGAATGTCTCCCAGGCTAGAGCAAGATTAACCAAATATATTAGCACATCTAAACATAGAAAGTGGGCTAAGTCAGACAGGAACATTTAAGAAAAGGAGAACAAAGGCTTTAGCAAGATATCCTAGCACTGTCCAGAGGACATAATATCAGGGTCATAGGACACTTTAGTCTCTTTAACAGGTACAGATCTATTCCAGAAATGGAGACATTGGTCCTTCAATGCCAGTAGTCATTACACATTAATTTCATCCCACTGACTAGCTGGCTTGCTCCTCAAGTCACCTTTCTGTTTGGTGTGGCTTCCCAAGGGGATAGAACACTTTGCTCATGTCAATATGTGCATTGTATCCACCATGAGAACTGCAACATTTTTTGTTTTTGTTGTTATAAATCAGGTTATTTGTTGTTTTGGGTTTTGGCAATCTGAACTGTTTGTTGTGAATTTTGTCAATATGAGTTTATCTCTGGACCACAGAGCCAATCTCCAGGTGTAGAAAAATCTGATTTCTGAGGTTATTCTGTTAACTCATCACACCATCCTTAGAAAGTACCTTTTATTCACATGAAAGAGAAGAGATGTACATGATCAATACCTTAGTTACTGCTATATGATCTACACAAAAATCCTGGATGAGTGATAGCATAGTGTGTCTCATTGCTAAAAATGTAACACTAAGAAGTAAGAATGATTTTAGTTGGTAATTTAAAAAAAAAAGAGTGTTCAGATATTAATTGGTATCTTTGGGCAGAATCCAATTTCTAGGTGTAGAACTTTGCTAATATCTGCCTCAGATATACATGTACCCATAGCTCAATCCAAAATTTACATTATGTAACACTGTATGAATTATGTTAATGCAGAGATTCTCCTTTTCTTCTCCTTTTCTCTCTGAAAAGGAGGTTAGTGGAAAAAACAGGTTTGGGAGTTATATGTAAGTTTGAAACTCAATTCCATCACTTTTCAGTCTTATTTTCTCTGTGCCTCAGTTTCCTTATCTCTAAAATGGAGATAATAATAAGTATGTCCCAGAACTATTGTGAAAATTAAATGAGTTTATCTCTGGGCCAGTACTTAGATGCGTATAAGAATTCAAATGTTTGTTTCCTTTCAGTTCCTTTCCATGCCTTCATTTCCTTTTTAAAAAACACAAATATATACACACTTTATTCTATGTTACTGTATACTTCATGAGAGCATAGATTATAGCTAATTTTTGTTTACTACTCAATCCCTAGTATATGACTTTTAGGGGGACCTAAAAGATATTTTTAACTATAAAACCAGATTAGTTAAGAAACTGAGATTCTGTTGAACTGAATTTCCCAGTCCACTTAAAGAACCCTCTTAGTTAATTTTTAAAAATCTACCACATATATAAAGGCCTTCATATACACTAAAGGATTTTATGACCTCTGATGAACTAATGTAAAGTGACTTTTTAATATATTTGCTTTTGTCTGAAACTTTAGACACGCAATTATAATTAGTTCAGAAAGGCTGCTTAAACCAAGTACCACAATCTGAGTGACTTAACAGAAATGTATTGCCTCATAATTCTTGAGGTTATAAATCCAAAATCAAAGTGCTGGGGGATTGGGTCTTCCTGGGGGCTTGTGAGAGACGGATCTATTCCAGGTCTGTCCTCTTGATTTGGCAATGACTGTCTACTCCGCACATCTCTTCACATTGTCTTCCCTCTCTGTGTATCTATTTCTGTGTCCAAATGTCCTAATTTCCCCTTTTTATAAGTATACCAGTGATTTTGGCTTAGGGCCCACCCTAATGACCTCATCTTAACTAATCCCAATTTCAAACCCACTTCTAAATAAGGTCACATTCTGAAGTGCTGTGGGCTAGGTCTTCAACACAGGGTTATTGGGGGGCACAATTCAACCCATACGGCAACTTCTGAGTGATTATTTTTAGGGCCTCTGGGCACAGCCCAATCCTTGGATCGTTTTCTTAACAATTGCACAGAGGAAAACACTTGGCATTTGCAGAATGAACACTTTAGGATATTTGACTATCCTGAAAACAACCTGAATATGCAGCCACATAAATTGTGAGACTAACTATCTACCAAGCATCTGTATCTTAACTGACTTTGTTTTCTATTTTCGAGTACTTCTTGTATGTTGAGGGAAGGAGGTGGACAGGTGCGGTGGTCTTCAGTCTAGGATAAAACTTTAGCAAATTTTGAAAAAGCAGTATATGAGGACACGCCTAAGAAGTTGAAATACAATTCCAGAGAAATGAAAACAAGATTATGAATATGGGGATAGGTGAACATCAATGGAATTTCAAGGACCTTCTGGACATAAGACAAGATTAAACCTCAGCCATGATTATATATTTCCACTAAAATGAGTGCAGTTTTTCCAATTGTTTCAGGCATCTTCACAATGGATTTGGATGCAGGTGAATTGATCCAAATATTGATCTTTAAAATGGTTAAAGTAATTACTTTTTTAGAACTGGCAAAGAATTTCATTGACTGAAATCGAAATGGTTTCATTGAACCTGTGTCCTGTTTCCCATACGATCATCCAGATCAAAATATGGGAAAAGTTTGCTTTGTTCAATTCGGGGGAATAAAGGTAAATGGATGCAATGGCCTTATAAAGAATAGATTTTTTTTCCATAACCATGCCTCATTGCCCATCAGTGTAAGTGGAGCATTTATGTGTTTGATATTCTGGAAATTGTCATTTTTATGCGTTACTTGACTTCTAAAAACCTTAAGTGCTTTGGAAAGTCACATCTTAGCCTCAAATGTAAAGCACTATGTTACAGAGGAATGAGTTTTGAACCTGGAGGGAAAAATCTGGATCCTAATCCCAGCTCTGCCTCATGGCCTCAGGAAAGTCCCATAAAAACTCTTGCTCTGTCTCAGTAGGTTACATCAAGGGATGATATGCAAGATCCCATTCAACTCAGAGTCTCTATAATCCTGATATATACAATTATTGTATATTCATTACAATATTTTCACTTGAATGCAAAATATATCAATGTAAAAGAGGAGGCTCTTGCTGGTCATAGGACACAGGAACAGGGGCTATTCAGCTGAAGAACCACTCCCATCAGCTGTTTAGTGTGACTGTTTCATAATGTACTTCATAAAGTGTACCCACATAAAATGCTACATGCTTTTAAAAATTTTTGTCCTTACTCCAAAATACTAAATTCTCTTTGTCATATCAACATTACCACAATACAACTAGAAGTCGTGTAATTTTATTTTACATAAATCTTGGCAGAACTACCCTGGTGACTTTGTCTTGGATAAGTACCAGGTGCATTTGTACTGGATATATACCAACTGCTCTTTTTATTTTAAAACTTTTCATGGGTCCTATATAATTGATTTTCCTACCTACCTAATTATCCCTGATGATATTATAATTCCTTTAAATAATTAAATAGGCTATGATTAATTTTAATACTGATAACAAAATTTTAACTTGATCCTGCAATTTTAATATTGGCAATGTGATACTTGGAATGTAAATGAATTTAGCTCACTTTCCAAGTGTTTCATTTTGTGACACTTATATTGAATAATAAAGTGTTCAATATTATTCAACATTTATAAATCTACTCTTTAATGAAGATGGGCCATATATTGATTAGTTTATAGGCAGAGTTTAATTTTTGAGATACAATATTTAAAAGTAAAGATTAAATTTTTATATTTTAATTCACAAAGAAATCTATTCTATTACTTTATGTATTATATAATCTTAATCTGACAACCAAAATTAAATGTTTTCATTCTGTTTTCTCTGTTTCCTAATATGATAGCCAATGACCTCTTACAAAGGAATGCTATTTTCATTTCTTTATGAGTTTCTTTTATATTCTCTGTTTGTTTTAGCACCAAATACTTTGTCATATATTAAAATAATCCTTTAATTGAACAGGTTTTACTACAACATTTTCTCCATTTCACATTTACCTGACTATGTGAATTCAATTCATTTTCATTTACAGGATTTTAAATGAAATGGAATCTATGCAACTTGCTTTATCACAGCAGGCAATAATGAGCAAGAAACACTTTCTGTGTTCTTATACAAGTTCCCTGTGCCCTCCGTCCCCTCTCACTCCCTTTTCTCAGTATTAACACAATGCGCAGCTTTTTTCCTTCAGAAGAGAGTTGCCACTTGTGATTTATTCCCCCTAATTCCTACCATGCCTCAGGACTTTAAGTCATAAGGCCAAAGTTTAATGTTTTGTGAAATCAGGAAAGTCACAATCCATATTCTTCTGTTTTTCTCACCAGTAAAATGGTAATAATTATCACCTTCCCATTGTCAGTTTCAAATGAGATAATATACACAAGGGCCTTGAAAATAAGTACTATTATACACATGCAGACTGATGTTGTTGTCATTCTTATTGCTGCTGATATTATTATTCAGGCATTAGGATTCCTGATATGGGAAAATGAAGGAATTTTCCTAGAAAGTAATTCTATCTTCTTTTTCCCATGTGTCATAGTGAACTATTTCAACACATAATAATACACACAGATTTTGAACTTCCTACATAATATCATATTAGTTATAAGGTTTATAGAGCATGAGGTCAATGAAAAGTGGGAAATATCATGAAATGGACAAGCTTAGAAGAGAACCAAGTAAGGACCTCAGCAACTGAAGCCCATGGAAAAAGAAAGGAAGCTACTTAAGAAAAGAGTCATATCAGCTGTGTTACGATTCCCTCTAGAAGAGCCAGAAATCCACAGCAGTATTCACAGACTGACAACTCTTAAGAAATCCAACTGATGGATCACAGCAACAAAACTCTAGTCCACAAGTTGTATTTCAAGTTGGGAATATCGTCCTGTATGGTTCTAAACCATCAGTCTATATGTAATACCACATCTCCAAAGTCTTTTATCTGTCCATGCTTTAGATTCAGGGATCACCTCATTCTGGAATTCTTTCTGAATCATCATCCAGATTGTGCTTGAACTATTTTTCTGTCCTACACATTCTGCTGGTCTACAACACATACTATAAGTATTCAGCTGTTCAATCAACAGATGTTTATTAAGCATGCCGTCTGTATCAGGCTTTGGACTAGGAATAGAATGGTGAACAAAAAAGTCCCTGTCCTCATAGAGCATACATTCTAATGAGGGGAAAGGAGCACAGACAATGGAAAATAAACAAATAAAATACAAAATACCTTATGGTAAGAAGTACTGTTAGTATGAATAATATAGAATGTTGGGGGTAGAAAGTTGGAAAGAATTTCTAATTTTTATATGTTATACTTTTATTTAACCCTCTTTTCAGCTTTACCTCTGTTATTAAATATTCTTCTAAAATATTATTTTTTCTATTTGCATATATATTCCTTTATATGGAGGTATGAACCACACCTAAGTATCTATTCCCTTACTGTTTTTAGGCATTTGGGTTTTTTGTCTATCATAAACAATATTGAGAAAAAATATTTATAGTTATCTTTGAGGGTACAGCCTTGCTTATTTCCATAGGATAACTTTCTAGAAATGGAAGTGCTATGATTCAGCTGTTGCCATACCAAGCAAATTGGAGTTGGCTTCAATGCTTTGGACACTGGCACTTTCTGTAGAAGTCAATGCCTGAGCTTGGTTCTTCCCTCTGATCCTGGAGGCACTCATTCACTGTTTCTTTTTTCCCTATGACTCAAAAAACTTAGTGGTGGAAGCCATGCAAGTTTTGATACAACACAAAAAAAATCCCCAGATCTTAAGAGAACTTTATATAAATCTGAAGGCATTAGTGCTTTAAATCCTAAAATTTCTCCTTCATGTACAGTGTTTTAGTCAGCTTTTTCAACTGCTGCAACCAAAAGACCTGACAAGAACAATTAGAAGAGCAAAAGTTTATTTTGGGCTCATGGTTTCAGAAATCTCAGTCCATAGATAACCAACTCCATTCTCTGGGGGTCCCTGATGATGCAGAACATCATTGTGGTAGAATGTGGTGGAGGAAAGTGGCTCAGGACATTGAATGAGGAAGCAGATACTAAACCTCAGCTTACCAAATATACACCCCAAAGGCACACCCCCAATGGCCCACCTCCTCCAACCACACCCTACCTGCCTACAGTCACCACTCAGTTAATTCCTATCAGGGGATTAGGACACTGATTAGGTTAAGATTCTTATAACCTAACCATTTCACCTCTAAGATTTCTTGCATTGTCTCACACATGTGCTGTTGGGAGACACCTCATATTGAAACCATAACATATGGATACTCTCAGTCTTAAAGCTGTCTGTAAAAATATTTAGCATTGCTTCAACTCCATCATTATCTCCATGTAGAGCAAAATGAGGTTTATGCATCTGTTCCCTGACCCTCACCTCCCAGAATCCATGACTTTCCATTTACCTCATTTGTGTTAGATCTCAGCCTTATCCTAGTCTCCTGGCTGGTTTCCTAGCTTTGGTGCCTGGGCTATTCCTTGACCATGTCTTCTTTTTTACCTATGATTAACAAATGAGTGATCTTGGTGATGTTATAGTAGAGGTAATTATAAGCCTGACTTTGGTGTTGGCACCCAGAATAGGATAACATATCAATTATTCCCCTTTCTCTTTCTACTCATGACTGCTTCTTCCTTATTGGTCAAAAATGTACAGAAGAGGTATCAGGAATTAGGAGCATCTCAACACACTAACGTTATATTTCCCATCAAATCTCAGAGAAATGGTTGGAAATTGTGTGCCGACTAAATATAATATTCAGTTTGAATTTTTTCTGTCAGTTCTTTAAAGACCAAAACAACTTGATTAAAGAGGATCAAACTAATGATTAAAATAGTTTAAGGGCATATAAACGGTTTGTGCTATTATGTTCAGGACTTGACTTTCTCTTATAAGCACAAACAATTACAATTGCCTCCAAATAAACGATTCTATCTTTCTATCAGATTTGAATACCTTTAATGTAAGACATTTAGAGAACGAAGAGTCATGATAGCATAAAAGAGTACTGACAAGGAAACAGAAAAAGTGGTGAAGTAAAAATATTTAATTTTTAATCAGATTTTGAACATATGCACCCCATTGCATAGATGGGCTCATTTTAGTCAACTCAATTTAAGAACTACAACAAGAAAGATAGGCCAAAAATGCAAGATCTTCCAGGAACAGGAACATTAGTATGCTGCAGGAACTATGTCTACCTTAGAAAATCATATTCAATATATTTTATCTGACTTTTCAGTAGGTATTGCTCCCTTTTCTTTTTATTTGAATTAATGACTATACATAGCTACACATCTATAGTTGATTTTCTCAAGGTGATAATGGGCAAATCAAAAGCCATAGAGCAATCAGCAGGCTTTCCGATGTTTATGTTTCTTCCCCCTTCCTCTCTGCTTTCCTCAAGGAACATTCGTCAAACAACCAGACCATACTGTGCACCACGAGGTCACATTTTCTCTCTCAACCTCCTAAATTGAGAACAAATGTTACAGGTCCATGAGTTTCCTTTTGAGCATCTTTTATTGTTTTCCTACTTCCACGGATATACAAAGGAAATAAATGACTCTAATAGGGATGTGAGATTTACCCTACGTGGAAACAATATACTACACAGCATGAGCACAGCCAATAGGTATAACAGATCTTCCTGGAGATGATAAGTGGTGTCTTCCCACCTATAAATCATAGGTCACACCATCCAATCTCCTATTCCTTGAATGATGGATTTCACAGGGTGTTGTCCGTCATATAATCTATATACTAGTTCTTTCACTTTCACCTGAAAATGGAGCTGGCAAGGCCATCTGAAGTTGGTATTGAGAAAAGTGGACATAGAAAACATGCTGAGAGAATCAAGTTGCTGAATTTACATTAGTAGGGAAGCATGTTAGATTGTTATATACTCAACTGTAACCTCTATCAAATGTGGTAAGTTTCTGTTGAAGGTAAGATGTACCGAAGAGATAAGCAAGTATCAGGAGACAAGACTGATTCATGAGGAAATAACAGAGATTCAGTCAGTCACAGAAGATAGTGCAGATAGGACAGGTAGCCTCAAGAAGAACCAGAGGTAATAGTAGATAAGATCCCTAAAAATAGGGCATGTATGACAGTAGGAAAATATGAATCAGAAATCACATTCTGCTCTTCCTAGTAGAAACCTGAAAAACACTGGCTTACATGAGATTTACTTTTTCTTTCATGTAATACAAAAGTTATTGGCTTTATACCCCAGCTGGTAGCTCTCAGTGCATGATGCCCATTTTCAAGCAGGAGAAGCACCTCCCTAATCCCCCCACCCATGATGTCCCTGAGAAGGAAGCCTGACTGCTGGCTCAGCAGTCCATGTATGCTGTCAAGTCCCCAGCTATAAAATTTCATGAAGAGATCCTTACCTACGTCAACCAAGGTCAGTCTTAGGAAATCCGAGTCCTGGAGAACCAGAAGCTGGGAGACTTTCAAGATGTGAACCAAAACTACAAGAGCATCATCCTCCAGGTGTTCCTCAACTGTCAGATGAAGTACACTGAGCACCAGAAACTTAGAGGGCTGGTGGGGCATCAGCCCCAGGAATATACCCCCAACATTGATGTTCTACTCTCTGTTGGTATCTTGGATCCCAGGGCCACCCAGCTGAATTCAGTCTAGCTTATATGGGATCCTGCAGAGAGAGTTTGTGTTCATTCAAGTGCATTGCATTAGTAGAGAATTCACCCAAGGGAAGCCCAGAATGGGAAGATCATGCCCTTCTGGTTTAGATGAACAGTTGTAAGTAGCTGGATAATAGACAGTACATGGGAACATTTGCACTCAATCAGCTGCCAGATCAAGGTGTTCAAGCTAAAGGAGAGCCAACTGGAAACAAAGAACCACCTGGAGAAGACAGAGAAAAGAACTGCCCAACAGAAGAAATATCAATTGTCCTATAAAACCACAGTCCTCATGTGACCTACCAGGTAAACAATGTCCCATCCCCAAGCTCAAATGTTTCTCCAAACAGCTTTGCCTCTGGAGAACCCACCAGGTGGGGGTCCTGCCCAAGGCCAGTGAGAACCTGCTCCTATCAACCTGGATCCAGATGCCCAGCAGTGGCTCCATGGCACCAGGTTATCACGGTTCTGTCAACATGTCCTTTGTCAAATATATGATTTGTAAAAATTTTCTCCATTCTGTGGGTTGTCTTCACTTTGTTAATGGTGTCCTTTGAACTACAAAAAGTTTTAATTTGGATGATGTCCAAGATACCTATATTTTTCTTTTGTTGCTTGTGTTTCTAGTAGCATAGCATAGCCTAGACACCATTGCCTAATCCAAAGTCAGGAATATTTATGCCTATCTTTTCTTCTAAGAATTCTTATAGTTTTCATTCTCACAATGGTCTTTGATCCATTTCAAGTTAATTTTTGCATTTGGTGTGAAGTGGGGGTCCAACTTCATTCTTTTCCTTGTAGGTATCTAGAAGTCCCACCACTGATTATTGAAAAGACTATTCATTCCTTGGGGAATTTTCTTGGCACCTTGCTAAAGGTCCCTGATTCTCACTGAATCATTTTTTCTGGGACATGACGCTGTTGAAACAGGTAAAGTGAGAGATAAAAGAGTAGAATTGTTACCATTTCTTCCACTAGATTGAATCTGTGACCTATTAGGTCCTCTACTCCCTTGATCTCCCTATACTTTGTTGTTGTTGTTGTTCTTTTTAGATATACATGAGAGTAGAATGTATTTTGACATACATCCATGAAGTACAACTTTTCTCTATACTTTTTCTATCTACCATCATTCTTTTTCTATCTTCCCTCCTTTCCCCATCCAATTTCAACCCTTGATACATCATTTCACTCTCTTGTTTCTCCCTATAATAACTCTTATTAAATCATATCATCATTTGTCTCCTCCATTAGACTGTAAATTCTAAGGCACAGACTTACACTGCTGTAAGAGTTTCAGCATATAGAAAAACCTAAAGAAAATACTTGCTGAAAGAAATTAATGGTTGAGATACAAACTATATGTGTCAAAGGATTCTAGGGTGGTGGCAAGAATAAACACAATGAGCTGGAGCAGCTGCAGAAGATTTAATGCTGGTGGTAGAAACTGAAATGGGCTTTGAGGACTAGATAGGAACTGGAGCTAATTGGGGTCATTCCAGGATGAGGATTAGTACAAGCAAAAACTTGCAATATTGTTGGGTAATAATGTACATCGTGTATAAAGTGGTACCATAATAAAACCATTTTGTTTGGTTGAGCTGCAACAGTGGGAGGGGCTAGGAAACCAGGATGCATACATGGTCAGTGACAGAAAGCCTTGAATGAGAGACACATTCCTAGTAGGAGATCATGTGATAGATGTTAGTAAGAGGGGTAAGGAAAGAAGTCATGAAGAAAATCCGTAAGTCTAATGAGAAACAGTTAAAGTCTGCAAAACAGGCATCAACTATTGAAAATCAGATGGCTCTGTCATACATCTAAGAGTGGAAATTATTCTTCGAGTTCTGCAAATCGTCCATCTCAGCCAGAACAGTTTTCACAAGACCTCCCAATTCTTGCCTTCTTTGTCATAAAACCTTTGCCTGACATCTGACACAAAAAGTACATTTCAAAATAAGTTGAAGATAATGTTAGAGAAAGAAAATTCTGTTTTTGGAGAGTCAAAAGGAAAGGAAGTTTAGATTTAATGGCAATAAACCAAGTATGTGCCCATTTTTTAAAGGGGTGACAAAATAGAAGCCATGTTTTAGGAAAATTTGTCAAGTTGTGAAATGTAGGATGAATTCATCATAATAGACTTTTCACTCTAATTTTAAATTAATGTTGAGGTCATATTAGCATTTATATAACCCTGGAAGAGGTGATTTCCTAAATAACATGTCCATTTTTTAAAAATAAACCACAAAATGTCAGCATTTTCCCTATAATCGTATCAAACTCAATATATACACTTTTTACACAGGAAAGTTGGATTTTAAGTCAGTAAAGTTATGTATTAAAATGAGAAGGATATATACTACATTCATATTTTCTTGTTTTACTTTTTTCATAAATGCGAATTCAACAAATTGACCTAAAGTAAGCAAATGTAGAAATTAATAATTTTTTCAAGGCTTTTCCATCTGTCTTGAGGGAAGAAGTCAAACCACCAGAAACGTTCTCTGAATGATTTAATCATATTGCATAGTATGGGAAAAGAGGCTTATTAAGGACTTTAAAACTTATCTAACAGGGAGACCCATATTTAAGCCTACAGATTTTATAATAGAAATGTGTTGACTTTGATGGATTCTATAATTGCTTAGTTGTGTTCTTTTCTCCTATTTTCTAACATAAAAGTTGTAATATTTGAAGAGAATAGATTCACTCAAGTTCTCAGTTTGGGTAGTTAAGAGAAAGATTCCACATATATTTGTATTACAAGCTGATTAAGAAGTTTCCTCTGTTTGCAATATAATAATATTATATTCCAAATTATAATATTATAATCATGGACATTATTAAATAGTCCCAATAAAACTGCTTCTAAAGCAGAGATGAGCATGTCCAAGTCCATAGAACCACACAACTTCCTAGATTTAAAGTGTAGACAGACATATTACTTGTCAATAGACATAGTCAATGACATGATGAGCAAGAGTAGGTGACAGAGAGACAGAGACACTCCAAGTATTAATTTTACTCTCATTATAGTTTGACATATTTGCTTCTTTTTCATTCTTCTGGGATCAAATTCCAATTGAGAGTGTGTGGGAGATAGGATTTATCAATTCTCCCTTTTCTATCTGCTACTTCTGATGCCAGTGACTGATCACTGGTGAAATCCTTTCAGTTGTCAAGAAGTTCTGTGTGTGTGTGTGTGTGTGTGTGTGTGTGTGCGCGTGCACACGTGCACACAAGTTCATGTGCACCAATGGCAAAAGGATCCATTTCTGGATTTATAACCCAGTGCTAATGCAGGTCCTGCTATTTTTTCAGTGAAAAATGAAACACTAAATAATATTTATTGTATATATACATGGATTTTCAAAATTAACATTTGGGGAAATAGTCTACTGTGATTGTCACTCAGCTACTTTTAATTTATGCTTAATGAACCCTTTTCAAAAGGAGGTACTATATGATTTCATCAAGCTTATCAGGGAGCATGTGTCTTGGGTCTCACTTCACATCAGAGTAGTATGCGTTAGGAAAATGATACATTTTTATATGTATATCCACAAGAGATTAATAGCTTTTGGTATTTTTATTAGAAAGAATCATAAAACAAGCACACTTGAATTTTTGCAATTTAAAAAACTCCCAAGTTCATCACTAAACATTTTTAAACCTTCAGAAATATGTTTGCCTCAAAAATACATGATGATGAGCTCATTCCAAATGCTTTAAGTTAAATTACAGTAGTATTTTTATTTAGTAAATTACATGGAAGCCTGTAGATGCTATCTTAGTTTAAGAAATGAATCTTCATAAGTGATTTATGCTTTTTATATATCCCTACATTTTATTAAATATAATTAGACTATGTTCAAATATGAATATGATATTAAGACATAGAATAAGTGACATGCCTTTCCCACTAGCATATTATTCAAATGATACAGAGCGTACTGCTATTCTGGTCAGAATGATAGATAATGACTTTGTACAAGCTAATTTGAAATTGGATCCTTAATTTTCATTCATTTAATTACAAAGCAGCATTATAAAATCCCTACCAAAATAGTTCACATAGCAGTTCGCGATGAGGAAGCTTTTATGTGAGAGCACATTGTGTAAGCTTGGTCAGTCACCAAAAGTGGTAGGATTTTGCTGAGCAAGTCATGGCATTATTAGAGGATGCTGGCATAAACAGAAATGCAGATCAGTAAATGAAATGGAGGATAGAAAGAAACCAATAAAGATGGTGTATTAAAAAAGTTGAATGTAGCTTATTAGAATACATGTTTAATAGTTCAGTGTGAGTAAAGACCTGAGGAAATGACCTTTCATTTCAGCATAAAAGAAATGTAATTATAATTTATTCCAACTGTGCTCTTTTACAATAATACAGGATCATTTAGACTTGCTCATGAAAATGGTTTTATTGATAAGCTGGCACTAATGATAAAGTAACTCTTCATAATACCAAAATGTTGACTGATAGAGAACTTTACAGAAATGAAGAGGAGACTTTTGAGAGGAGCTATGTCAAAAATAAATGTAAAAGATGGAGAAAGAGAAGAAGAACTATGTCTTCCAGGGAAATACAATAATAGCGAAAACAATATACCAGGAAAAATGATCCAGCTTATTACTGTGATAATTATAATCTGCTGCAAAACTCAGACTTTGGAACAGAAATAGCATGACCATGAAATTCTTCAAAGCATATTGCATATTCAAACATGATATTATTTCATTTTCACAAAAAAATTATCTATTGGATTGTTTATAATCAGATACTTTGCATAAAACAGACTTCAACCCTATATATAATTGAATATATCACAGGACACATATGTTAGTCACAGCACATGGGAAGTGAGGTGGCTGGGATCCCAATTCTTGGAATCTTTAGATTCTATCTTGCTGCTCGTCCTGTAACAGGTTCCTGAGGAGAATATATAGCACAGTGGAGATGCTGCCAAGTGAACACTGCCTTCTAGCTAGAGCTACTGTCTCAAATCTCTCTGTAGTCTCAGGTTAAATTAGTCTGGACCATGTGTGAATGTAGTTGGTTCTATTTATCCAACTCTTAGGAAGCAAAGGGATTTCAGAGTCCTTTTTCTAGGGACTATTCCTTGACCTCTCCCTCTCTTCCTCTTCCTTTTGCCCTCACTCTGATAGTAAGAGAACAGACAAACAGAAAATCTTCCCTCACAATCTTAAAGTGGTTGCTTAAACTGCCTCCTGTACCTTTAGATGCTGACCTTATCTGTTTATTTGGCTTTACAGGAAGAGAAGAATGAGGGCCCTCAACTTGGAAAGGGTTCATCTTCCCATATACCTTTTATATGAGTACACCTGAGCCTTAAACTTTTACTTCTTTGTTTCTCACACCAAAAATCTCTCTCTTGAGAATTATGTGTACTTTACCCTTGTTAGAGAGTTATTCCTTCTAGAAGATAGAGTTGTTGGGGAAATATTTGACCTTTCCCAGCAGTCAGAATGTGCCACTAACAATAATTAGGACTAAAAGTGAAGAATAATTAGACAATTCATGTTTAAGTTATTCTTCTTAATTCAAGGACACAAATTCTATGTAACATTTCTTTGACCTGGTGCCTATAAAGTAGTGGAACCGATTTTTTTTTCAGTTGTGTGTCCATTTCCATCACCAAGTTGTCATTTTATAGAAAGCAATTTCTCTGAATAGGAATATGCACATTGTGTTACATATTTGGAAAAATATCAATTTGTTAATTGGTCTGGCTTTTGAAAACTAGTTCTGCAGCCATTCTCTGCCATGCATGTTCACTGTTTATATCAACACTCATTTGTTGAACATTGATCACTCATGAATATGGCTTCAAAATTGACTTCTACCTTCAAAAACAATCTAGTATTCATGATTAACACATCATATTTAAAAATTTACAAAAAGAAAGGCTATCATAAATTTCATTAAAATATATAGAAAGGATATGAAATGCATGTTAGAAAGAAGAGCTATAATTTGAGGGGGAATGAATCTCTATATGGATATGGAAGAATAGAAGTAGAGGCTTGAGATGTATGTACCATTTCACAATAGTTGGAATTTCACAAGTATAGTCTAATACACTAATTGTCACTTTGTGGTTGGAGTACGAGCAACATCAGCATCACCTGGGAACTTGTTAGAAATGCAAACCATCAGGACTTACCTCAGATGTAATTACTCATAAACTTTGGGGATGGGATTCAGCAATATGTGATTTATCAACTTTCCAAATGATTCTGATGCTTGCTAGAGTTTGAAGATCATTGGTCTAATTAATTCATAAGGCTATACCCATTGATTGTTTTATGTGGCAAGACACAAAATAGACACTCAGGGAGTAGACATGAATTATGATGATGATGATGATGATGATGATGATGATGATGATTTTCAGTGCTAGGGATTGAACCCAGGGTCTCATGCATGGTAGGCAAGCACTCTACCACTGAGTCACATCCTCAGCCCTCTTTAACATTTTATTTTGAGACAGAATCTCACTAAATTGTTGAGGCTGGCCTTGAACTTAAGATTCTCCAACCTTAGCCACTGGAGTAGCTGGGCTGTGCCACCCTGACCAGCTCACAGTTCTTATTATTCAAAGTATCCATGGTGGTGCATGCCTATAATCCCAGCAACATGGTAGGTTGAAGCAAGAAGATCAGAAGTTTGAAGCCAGCCTCAGCGAGTTAGCAAGACCCTCAGAAACTTAGTGAGACCCTGTCTCAAAAGAAAAGAATAAAAGTACTGGGGATGTGGCTCACTAGTAAAATGCCCCTGGGTTCAATCCACAGGATCAAAAACAAAACAAAATATTTCAATAAAGTTAGAGTATCTATCTTAGGAGGCACAGTATAAAAAACACCTGCCAACATAAAGTCATTGCTAGGGCCCAAGGGACTTATTTGGAGCACCAAAGTCCAATGACATAATGATAGGTAGAGATTAGAGAGACCTCCTATCTGAGTGAAGAGATCCAGAGAAGACAAAGTGGAGTTTTGCTAATTTTCATCTCTTTCTCTTTGTCAACATGGACATTTTCATTCCTTTGTTCCAGATGGCAGTCAGCTTTAAGAAATCAGAAAAGATAGTAGATCAGGGAACCAGAAACAAGGCAATATAGAGCCAAGGAATCAGAATAAAAGTTCTTTCATATGTCAGCATTCAGGGAACAATAAAACAAACAAATGGCCACTTCATTTATCCTGCTTTGAGTTTGTTGAGCATCCTGGATGTGTGGATTTGCAGTTTTCATCACATTTAGAAAATGTTTGGCTGCTATTTCTTCAAATATTTTTCTTCTCCCTAGGGTCTTCTAGCACTCCAATTACAAGTAAGTTAGACGCCTTGATATGGTAACTGAGGCTCCTTTAAAAAAAAAAATGTAGTGTTTTTCCCCTGCTCTATGCTTCAGTTTGCAAAGTTTTTATTGCTATATCTTCAAGGTCATTGAACTTTTTTTCTGCAATGTCTAAGGCTATCAATCCCACATAAGGAAATTTTCATTCAGATAGTATATTTTTCATTGCTGTAAGTTCTGCATGGTCTTTTTACATCTTGCATTTCTCTTCTCATTTTGTTCCTGGTTTTGTTTATTTTGTTTTTTACCTCCATAAGTACTATGAAATGTATGTAGCTCTTTTAATGTCCATGTTGGCAAATTCCATCATGTGTCATTTCAGGATCTGTTTTCCTTCTGCCTATGGGTCACATTTTCCCCCTTCTTCATATGTATAACAATTATTTTACTGAGTGGCAGATATTGTGAATTTTATTTTGTCAATGGTTAGAATTTATAGTATTCCTTTAAAAAGTGCAGGATTTCATCTTAGTGCTTATGGAGCTTGTACTTACACCTTTTTTTAGCCCCAGTACTAGGGTATGATCTTCTGAGATCTCTACCAAATGTCTTAGATGTACAACCCTGTCTTTCCCTTCTGACCAGTTGGAACTAAAAGTATTCCCAGACCTATGTGAACTCTTGAAAGTGGCTTATAGCTTCTGGGTAATTGTTCTTTCCATAACAATTGTTCCTTGCCCAAGCTGAAGGGGTATTAATTTACATACACACAGATTGGTTTCAGCCAAAGACTAAGGGAGAATCCTGTATAGATTTCTGGAGTCATTTCTCTGTAAATTCCCTTCTCTCCAATAGTCCGCCTCATAAGTTCTAGTTGCACTGCCTCCCTGAATCCTGATCTCTGACTCCTCAACTCAGTGAGTATTCCCTCTCCCTGTTATCACTGTCCAGAAGGTGTCTCCAGCAGAAAACCAAGGAGACTAAGGTTTTCTTCTTTTATCTGTCTTTTCTCAGGGCTCAAAATCCTGTATAACCTGTTGCCCAATGTCAGAAAAGAGTGACATCATATATTTTGCACATCTTTCTAGCTGTTTAAGGCAAGAAGGTAAATCCCATAGGAGACAGAGATAAGGGTATAAGCAGAGGTCCTCCAAATGAGCACTATAAAAACATATGTTATGGTTTAAATGTGAGGTACCCCTAGAAACTCATGTGTGAGGCAATGCAAGGTTTAGAGGTGAAATGATCAGGTTATGAGAACCTTAACCCAACCAGGGAATTAATCCCCTGATAGGGATTAACTGAGTTGTAACTGAAGGCAGTAAGGATGTGGCTACAGGAAGTGGGTCATTGGAGGCATGCCTTGGGGTATATATTTTGTATCTGGTGAGTGGAGTCTCTCTCTCTGTTTTCTGATCACCATGTGAGCTGCTTCCCTCTGCCGCACTCTTCCACCATGATGTTCATCGTTACCTTAAGCCCCAAGGAATGGAGCCAGCTGTCTATGGACTGAGACCTCTGAAACCGTGAGCCCCCAAATAAACTTTTCCTTCTCTAAAATTGTTATTTTCAGGTATTTTAGTCATGGTGGTGAAAAAGCTGACTAAAACAACATGTAAGAAAAATATAGCCACAAACGTAAAGACCATAAGGATGGGGAGCTACGAGAGCTGTGCTGATATACATTTCGTAAACATCTTTTGGAGTAGATAATTGTTTCTCACTGCATCCTGCTTGGTTTTAAAGTTGTTCTGCCACCAAGTGACTGGACATTCTATACATAGTGACATTAATAAATAATTGCTGCAGACATGAAGTGCTTCTGAAGAGAATGCCTAATTTATTCTCCTTATCTACAAGTCAGATAAAGTGTAGCATTTGCATAATCTAGCATATTTTCTATTCTTGATGAGAGGATTTTTTTTATTATGAAAGTTATGTATGCTTCTTATTTAAAACTTCAAACAATACAGAAATATAATAGAAAAATAAAATCTTTCCACTTTATCTCATTCATTGTTAACAGTGTAGTATACATATCTATATCTGTATCTATCTATATACCTAAATCTATATCCATATGTATCTATCAATCACAAAATTAGATTTTTCTACCATTGTCTGGTGCCACCAGAGAATTAATAACAGACCTTCCTCTCTCTGCTTTGGGAGACTTACCAGAGGTTTGGGCTATTGCCAAGGAGAGATATTCACAAGGATAGTTTGAATAAGGTCCAGAAAGGTTCAGGATCTAATTCTTTTTTTATTAATTTTTTTTTAGTTGTAGAAGGTCACAATAGGTTTATTTTATTTTTATGTGGTACTGAGGATAGAACCCAGTGCCTCATGCATGCTAGGAAAGCACTCTACCACTGAGCCACAATCACAGCCTCTCAGGGCCTATTTCTGCTGGATGAGGAGCAGAAAGATCACAGGAAGATCTTAAAGTAAAATTTTTTTCTCTCAGGTAAAAAATGACATAACTTGGAGGTAGTGTTGTACCCAGGGAAGCAGCTTAAGGTAATTCTTTGTGCACACCATGGAGAGAAGCTCCAACTCTTCCATAAGGAGGATGGGAAGCTAATTTGCTGGCTTTGTGAACATTCTCAGGAACACTGTGATCATCACCCATTTCTCATGTAGGAGGTCACCCAGGTGTACCAGGAAATGTTCCAGGAGTCTCTGAGAAGTTAAGGAAAGCAGGAAGTTGAGAGGCTAAAAGCTGTTATCAGAGAGAAGAGGGCATCCTGGAAGAATCAGATGGCGCCTGAGAGACACAGGATCCAGACAGTTTAATCAGCTTAGAAGCATCCTGGACAAAGAGGAGCAGTGGGAACTGAAGAAGTTGGAGGAGGAAGAGAGGAAGGGTCTGCGCATTATAGAGAAAGCTGAGGGTGAGCTACTCCACCAGAGCCAGTCACCAGGAGAGCTAATTTCAGATCTAGAGAGTTGGTGCTGAGGCTCAGTGTTGGATCTGTTGCAGTTTGTGAGTAATGTCATGAAAAGGAGTGAGTGCTAACCCTGAGGAAGCCCCAAGCTCTCCCTACCAAGCTGAGAAGTATGTTTCAAGTCCCAGATCTGACAAAGATGCTGCAGGTGTTTTGAAAGTTGACAGATGTCCAGAGTTAGTGGGTGGACATGACTCTGAATCCCCACATGGCTAATTTAAATCTTCTCTAAAAATCCGAGACAGGTGAGATTCCTGGGTGCTAAGCTGTCTGGAAGAACACTGTGACTGT
Organism: Glaucomys volans; assembly: GCA_020662805.1. Classification (NCBI taxonomy): domain Eukaryota; kingdom Metazoa; phylum Chordata; class Mammalia; order Rodentia; family Sciuridae; genus Glaucomys; species Glaucomys volans. The sequence continues at coordinate 479,318 of JAJEJO010002349.1, forward strand.
AGTGATCTGGGCTCTCAGCTCTTCTCCTTAGGAAAATACTACGGAGAGGGAGATGTGACCAGTAAGAATGCCTGAATCCTGGGGGTGTACATTAGTAATTCCATTCTCTTTCAAGCCAGTTTGCTAACAACCAGAATGCTTATTCCAGACACCACCACAGAATGGATACTGGTTGATTGGGTTGCAGTATAAGTGTGAAGACAGAACCTACAACACTCTTCCACTTCCCTACTCCTCTCTAGGTCTCTACCCCCTTACCACACTGGGTTTTTTTTTAAGACTATAAAACTGACACTGTCTCCTTTTTTTAATGTCACAAATCATGGCTTGCCTCTCTACACTCTCTCTAAATAATACTTTCCTGCTGCCATTTGTCCATAATTTAATCCTTGCTACTGTGTAGTCCTGAGGACACTGCATCCCCTAAGCTCTTTGACGTTCTGCTACCCCCACCCACAGCTGAGTACTACCCATCACCCTGTGGCTCATCTGCATTTGAGTCTCTTTTCTGATCTTTTTTGTGTTCTCACTCCTTTCTGTTGAGCATTCATTCACTCAATAGGAGGATAGTCACCCAAAAATGATGGTGATCATCCTTGACAGATGTTAAAGTAGGTTGGGGGAGCTTTGAATATTTTATCATCAAGCATACATGGTATTAGATGGAAATTTTTTTAATTGATACATGGGCCAAATCTAAGAAATTCTCTTCTATTAATTGGCTGTAAGTTTTTATATTGAATGAAAAATGATTTCAACAGATATCCTGTAGTTATTAAGATAATTGTGTGTCATTTTTACTGTTATCAGGGACAAGTACATTGATTTTTTCCATTGTTATATCTACCACAAATTTCTGAAATAAATTATTTTTAATTGTTAGAGGCAAATAATTAATTAGACTTTATTTTCATCTATGTATATGAAAGAAATTGGCCTGTAACTTTACATTCTTATAATTTCTTTTATAAAATGCAATAATGAGCAAAGAAATTTCTATGTAATTATAAAAGGATTTTGAGTGCTAAATACAAACCATTGTAATTTCTATGGCTTTAAGTTTACATTAATGAAGAGATTATAACTTCAGCCTTAACTATAACCTCTACCACAACCTTCAGCCTTGACCTTAAAAATTTAAGGATAGAAAACAAAAAATGAAAAAGAAATATACCTTCCAAGTGAATTGACATTAAAAAAAGAAGAAAAAAAAAAAGACAGGGGGAATGTGAGAAGAAAGTGATCCATCCCATACAGATTTTTCTCTTGGAATGAGAGACAAATACAAAGAAAAAAGATACTGAATGTACTTTTAGGAAGAGGATCTCCTCCTCCTCCTCCTCCTCCTCCTCCTCCTCCTCCTCCTCCTCCTCCTCCTCCTCCTCCTCCTCCTCCTCCTCCTCCTCTTCTTCTTCTTCTTCTTCTTCTTCTTCTTCTTCTTCTTC